>JBBPRH010000666.1:0-10403 GCA_038092915.1 Boletus pseudopeckii | reverse complement strand
TCCCCACCAAACCAGTCCAAAGAAAAACACGAAATCAGATTAAACTGACATTTAATTATATCATCTTTTAGAACTCGTAAGCATACTATCCAGACCCTCAGCAACAACAATGAGAGGACTACTCTTAGTATACAAAAACGAATGCCGAGCGATGTCCATTAGAGAGAAAAGTAATCAAGGACGAGATATGGGTGAGTCGAGCTTCGTGTTTTCACGGCTTTGAGACTGTTGGTATGGTTGCGTCGGCGTTTACTACGCTGGAAACGTTAGGGAACGTAAAATGTCGTCGCCATTTCGGAGATTCCGAACAACCTGCAACTCAGGGAGAGTGCGGGGGGTGCACTTTGAACTGCAACACCATAGGTGGGCAAGTGAGCGGCGTCAACGAGAAAATGAAGCATAATCGAATCTGACCTGATGCAAGTACGTACAAAACGAGTGGCTTAGTTGAAAGAGAGAATTCCCGAAGAGGGGGTGGAAGGAGAGCCGGTGGAGTAGCCGGAACAGTCAAAAGGCGATATGGCCGTGGAGAACTCATTATCCACCGGGATTGCGGCCAGCGCGGAAAAGGGATCGGTAAAGGTCATTCCTGTTGCCAAATATTCCATGTACTGCAAGTCGTGCACGGTAAGCCCACAATTGTTCTTGTCCTGTGAGAACGTCTATGTTGAGGGAGAGTGAGCAAGCAGGTCAAAGTATGAAAGGCGGACGTACAGGCTCATAGTCAAAGAAATCACAAGTCGACGCTGCATGGGATTCAGGGCTCTGGTTCAGATCGGGGAGAGCATATGTGGGGTCCAGTAGCATCGGATCCATCTGTGGCAAACCAAGCCAGTCCATGCCTTGCAGGGGATATAAAGGATTATAACCATCTGGAATTGGAGCGGCTGGTTCGACAACGGACTGTGGTGTCGCCGAGTGATACATGATGGTCCGACTTGGGCGACGTTGCATGTCGTCTTGACTGAAAGTGGGAGCCCATCCCTCCAATTGAGGATGCGCTGGTACTGGAATAGCACCGACAGGGGGACAAGACGAAGAGCGTCTCCGAGGTATAGATTGAGGGTATGGCCGTGAGCGCTCAGGCTGGCGACGTGGCTTCGGATGATCCGAGGGCGAGGCAGCACCCATTCGGGATACCTGGCGCGAATGGCGGTCTTCCAGGTAAGCGTCATCGTTCTTGGTTTTCTTGCCTTTTGAGCCACTCTGGCCCGGCGCGTACTTGTAGCCGGGATACAGGAGGGCGTGGCGCGCCTTCTCCTGCGCAGCGAGCTCGACCCACGGTTTCCTCTGCGCTGCGGTCATTTCGCGCCATAAATCTCCAGCTATGCGGGAGATATTCGTGTCATCAAGGTCTGATCTTGGTAGCATCTTTCGTTGATGGACGAGGTCACAGCGAAAGAGGATAAAAGGATTTCGAGGACGAGGAACGTGCTGACGACCGTCGGCCAGTCGTGTGGGTTTAGCTTGTACCGCACCGGAAGAACCAGGCAGAGGGAGCGGCTTCGCGGACGCAGAGGTCAAGGCTATAGTGGGAAGCTCAGGTAACTCGAGAGGCCTCGGGGGAAGAAAATACGGAGGGATGCGTATGTTTTCTGCGCATAAGGTTGGCACATGGTTGGGGAACTCGTTTGCGGCCCGCTGATTGGTGAGAGGAGAGCGAACGCTGCGGCGCGACAGAAAAATATCGCATATATCGTCGAGGCTCCTCTTCTGGTTCATGTCGTGGTAAGAGGTAAAGAAATCTTGGAGATGTGCGGTGCATTAAATTGAAGTGGCCCTTTGTCACGCTGAACCCAGGCATGAAGATCACCAAGGGGGGGGAGCTGTGAAAGGAAAAAACCTTCCAGAAGGCTGTATGATCATGGCAGGACAAAGGGGTTATGACATGAAACGTACCACGGGGCCAATCGAGGAGGGATCTGATAGTGACAGACGGAGACGACACCCTTCGCTGAGTCGTTTGTTTTCCAGTCCGCCCAATTGTCCATCCCAGTTTGGGCAATCACATAAAACTGTCAAAAACATTTCCTTTGAAGAACAAACCCTCAGTGAGTCACTAACGTACCGAGTCGCCATCGCCAAGCACCACGTTTTTTCTCCGAGCTGAGTCTGACACTAGGCGTAACGTTGACCTTGGCCACCAATCGCACGGCATGGTTGCAGCGAACTAGCCCTAGGTGGCGACTATTGCCAGCGTTGATGTGCACGTATATACAAGCTAGAAACCAACTTTGAGGGTTGAAAGCCTCTGTGCTCAGAGTGTGTCGAAAGGCACGCCAATTTTTTGGGTTTTTGGCTCTTTGACACAGCAAGTTCTTTGCCAGAGTTTCATAGTAGCTCGAGGTAAAGGTCTTTTGATCTCGACATGTAGTAGCTCGAGAGGAAGCCACCTAGACAAAATTTGGTAAAGTTCAATAGCATAATAATATCCAAGTATTTGCCAGCGATAAGATAAGTGATAAGATCATCAGCGAGTCAGATTGGTGGCAAGTCGAATATGATTGTCAGATCGTTCCTTCCAACGACGCGCAAAATGTCTCCTCTCTCTCATCCCTCTATCCATGGTACGACAAAACTGTCATGAACCCAGAAAAAAAAATTCATGTCTTGCAGATGGTTGGTTCCGGGAGGTCTCTTCCCAATGGCCTGGCCAAGCCATGGCTCTCAAAGTCAACAAAATCCTCCACGTCGAAAAATCTCTCTACCAAGATGTCCTCGTCTTCGAGTCCGAGACATATGGTAACGTCTTGGTTCTCGATGGCGTCGTACAGTGCACCGAACGCGACGAGTTCTCGTACGTACCCTCCACGATTATCCACATCGCGGCTACTCATGTGTGATACGATAGATATCAGGAGATGATCGCACACCTCCCTCTCGCGAGCCACCCCAACCCAAGAAAAGTGCTCGTCATCGGAGGCGGTGATGGAGGCGTCGTCCGGGAGGTCTTGAAGCACGACACGGTTGAGGAAGTCGTCCTGTGCGACATTGATGAGGTCCGATATACTTCCATCTCCCCATCGTCTCGTCTTATTCTCGAATCAATAGACCGTCATCCGAGTGTCTAAAATATACCTTCCACACATGTCCTCGCTTTTGGGATCCCCCCGCGTCAGAGTCTTTGTCGGAGACGGTTTCAAATTCCTCGCGGAGAACGAAGCGACGTACGATGTCATCATCACCGACTCCTCCGATCCTGTTGGTCCCGCAGAATCCCTTTTCCAAAAGCCGTACTTCAAGCTACTTCACGATGCGTTGACGCCGGGCGGTCAGATCTCTACACAGGCTGAATGCCTTTGGCTTCACCTTCCTCTCATCGCTCAGCTGCGAGACATGACGTGCGATATCTTCCCAACTTCACAATACGCGTTCACCACTATCCCAACATACCCCTCTGGCCAAATTGGCTTCATCTTGTGCTCAAAGGATAGAGAAAAGAAACTCAGTGAACCGATTCGGAAGGTCAAGAATACGCGTTATTACAATGAACAGGTTCACCGTGCCGCTTTTGTCCTCCCCGAGTTCGCTCGTGCGATTCTCGAGGAGGGAAAGGACATTCGTCCACTCTTTGGCAGGGGCGCTTTGGCTGGTAAAGCAACAGAAGAGGGAAAAAAGACTCGTAAAATTCTTCTTCTTGGATCTGGTTTCGTAGCACGTCCATGTGCCGAATATGTCGTCCGTGACCCATCCAATGAGCTGGTTATCGGTTAGTATCACCGTCCGATCACACGACCATAGGCTAACACTGACCCTCAGCATGCCGGACGCTCAGTAGTGCAAAAGCCTTGGCCGAGGGTCTTCCGAATGCCACTGGCATCTCGCTCGACGTCAATTCCGCGGCCGACCTCGAGGCACAGGTGGCTGCCCACGATCTCGTCATTTCCCTGATCCCTTATACCTACCATGCTGCAGTCATCAAAGCCGCCATCAAGGGAAATACCCATGTTGTGACGACGAGTTATGTCTCGCCTGCAATGAGAGAACTTGATGAAGAGGCCAAGGCAGCCGGGATTGTAATCATGAACGAGATTGGTCTTGACCCTGGTATCGATCACCTTTACGCTGTCAAGACCATTTCGGAGGTGCATGAAAAGGGCGGAAAGGTGAGGATCGAGATTTTTGACGACAAGCGGCATTGACGGTCATCGATGTGAGTAGATCAAGCAGTTCCTGTCATACTGTGGTGGGCTGCCTGCGCCGGAATGTTCTGGAAATCCCTTGGGGTACAAGTTTTCCTGGTCGTCACGAGGTGTTCTCCTGGCTTTGTTGAACTCAGCTTCATACCTATCAGGAAGCAAGCAGCTCGACATCATTGGAAGCGACCTCATGCAATACGCCAAGCCGTACTTCATCTCCCCCGCGTTCGCCTTCGTGGCCTACCCTAACCGCAACTCGGTTCCCTTCCGCGAGTTCTACAACATTCCAGAGGCAGAGACCATCGTTCGTGGCACTTTGCGCTACCAGGGATTCCCCGAATTCATCAAAGCCCTGGTCGACTTGGGCTTCCTTGATGCCACCGAGAAGGGATGGCTAACGGCTGATCTCACGTGGGCAGAAGTCACTCAGAAAGCTATCGGTGCCAATGACGCGTCTGAGAGGTGAATAGTGACACACCTTTCGTGGGCCGTTACTGACCACCCACTCAGCTCGCTCGTATCCCACATCAAGTCGGTATGCAAGTTCCCCAACGAAGGCGAGAGCACTCGCATTATATCTGGCTTCCGATGGATCGGGTTGTTCTCGACCAACAAAGTCTCTCCGAGAGGAAAGAATTTGTTAGATACCCTCTGCGGACAACTGGAAGGATTGATGAGGTACGAGCAAGGCGAGCGTGATCTCGTCATGCTCCAGCACAAGTTTGTCGTGGAATGGGCCGACGGAACGGAGGTAAGGATCTCCATCGGATGACACGAGAACGAAATGTGCTGACAACGTACGACAAGCAAACCCTGACGTCGACGCTTGAGCAATACGGAAGCCCCTCTGGTCACTCGGCCATGGCGCTGACTGTCGGTGTTCCGTGTGGAATTGCTACCCAGCTTGTCCTGGATGGTGTGATCCATACCCCGGGCGTTCTCGCGCCGTACACCAAGGAGATTTGCGAGCCCATCCGAGCTATATTGGAGAGCGAAGGGTTGGGTCTCGTCGAGAGAGTTTTGTAGAGGTAGAAAATAGAAGTGCTGTACCGGTAATAGTAACAAGACTCTCGACCAAATTCAATGACCACACGCCTATCATTGGAGGTTATTGTGTTCGAAACTGGCTGCCCTTTGAGCCACTCGTCCTTGTCCATTGCCCGTGATGACCCAACTGCGACGATCATTAGACGATCAGCACCCCACAGAGACCTCTGACCTCCAAGCGAAAACAGAGTCGATCCTCCTCAAACATGTCCCACTCGATCCAGAGTCTCTGCCACCCCTACAACGGCAACAGCATCTCCAATACCTCGTCCGGAGCCTCGTACAAGGCTTCCCATCGCGCTACATCACTCAAGACGCCAGCCAACCATGGCTTCTGTACTGGACACTCCAAAGTTTCTGCGCAATGGGTGTGGTCTTGGACCCCGATAACAAGCAACGGTGCGCGAGACCGTCTCTCTCTCTCTCTCTGATTACAGCAAACGGTTTGGCTGACGTGTTCTGTCTATCTTCAGCGCAATCGACAAGATTCTGGCGTGGCAGCATCCCGAGGGTGGGTTCGGTGGTGGGCCGGGACAGGCGGCGCATCTCCTCCCCACCTACGCTTCTGTCTGCTCGCTGGCGATCGTTGGCCGACCAGGGCCTGGAGGAGGCTGGGATCAAATCGACAGGTATGTTCAAAGTCGTTGCCGTTGCCGTTTTCGCTTCTCGCACGCCCCGCTGACCCGCTGACCTACCACAGGGAGAAACTCTACACCTTCTTCATGTCTCTCAAGCAACCCGACGGATCCTTTCTCGTCGCTCACGAAGCCGAGGTAGATGTCCGGTAACGTGTCTCGCTCGCATCCCTCTTTCCATTCACCTTTTCTCACATAACATACGCATTCCCGTCGACCCATTGCACGTAGGGGAACGTACTGTTTACTCGTCGTCGCGTATCTCTTGGATTTACTCACCCCCGAGCTCCTCGATGGGACGCCTGCATTCATTGCGTCGTGCCAAACCTACGAGGGCGGGTTTTCCTCTGCTTCGCAGCCCTATTACGCCGTGGACGCAGACGGGGGGAAAACGCTCCTCGGCGATGTCCGCCCACCTCTCGGAGAAGCACACGGGGGATACACCTTTTGCGCCCTCGCCTCGTGGATCATGTTAAAACCCTACCTCGACCTAACACAGCATCGTTCGACGACACAAGGCTGCCCGTCGATCGACTATAGGAGGCTGTTGCGCTGGCTCGTGCAGATGCAGGGCGCTGAAATTGAATTGGGCGGGTTCCGGGGTCGGACAAACAAGCTCGTCGATGGGTGTTATTCGTGGTGGGTCGGGGGTTGTTTCGCATTACTTGCGTCGCAAGGCATCGGTGGAGGGGGTCATACACACGATGCCGGCGCACACGATACGACCGCGCCCGCGGACGGGGTGTGGGACGACGACGTGGATGGTGAGCACCTCACTTTTAGTGCCACATCGAGTCTCGTGCGGGAACTCATCAGGCGACGCACAACGCACATAGAGTCTCTGTGGAACAAACCGGCATTGCAAAGGTTCATCTTGTGTGCGGCGCAGCACCCGGCTGCAGGTCTCCGTGATAAACCACCCAAGTAGCACTTTTCCCCGTCTGCGGATAGTTGGATGCGCTAACAAGGGTTATTAATTGCGGCGACGGGTAGGAGCGCGGACGCGTACCATACGTTGTATTGTCTCGCTGGGTTATCGGTTGCTCAGCATTGCGTCAACCCTTCACCGGCTCGACGGGCCCAGGTCGATGAGGCGTGGCGAGAGGATTCAGGTGATCACGCGCTTATCCTCCCTCGTACGTCGATGATGGATGCTGAACGATTTGACCAGATGCATCGCACCAGCAACTTCGCAGAACCTCGTTTGTGGACGCACTCGCATGGACTGAAGAGGAGGGGGCGTCGCATATTCTTGGCAGTGCGGTGAATCGGGTGGTACGTGTCCCCGATATGTCAGCCTTCTCAAGCTACTACCCCCACCCTCTTGTTAGAACGCCACTCATCCCGTGTTCAACCTGACCATCACCCACACGGAAGGCATGATGTCACATTTCTACAAGCAAACTATTCCAAAACGTAAATAAGGGCGATAAACAATACAACAATAGCAAACTAGTATCATGTACGATGGGATCGATAACTCAATGTGCACTCGAAACGTCTCCAGCCATGTAACATAAAAAAAATTGAAACACGAGCGATAATTTAAATAAACATACACGACCGAGAGTCACGCGACAATGCAAGAATCGTTTGTCTTGGTATCCCCCTTGTCCATCAAGAGACGATTCCGTACGCGTAGGTCCTCGACTTCCTCTTGCAACGCGCGCGACCGCTCCTTTTCCTCTCGCCTGAGTTGTATCAACGCCGGAAGCAACCCTTCGACGGCCCGCCACGCCGAGCATCGCTTTTGAAGCGGAGACCGTAGGCCGTTGGGCAAGAACCGATTGTCCTGGCAGCCAAACTCGGTCCAGGTGATTCCCATCTCCAACGTACACCGAGAGGGACAAATTCGACTCAAAAACGTCGCGACCGCACTCGTATCGCGAACCTGGGAGGTACCGACGGAAAACGTCTGGAGGGCGCCAAAGGACTCGAGTGGGGCATAGGACGAAGGGATTTCAGCTTCGGTGGCGTTGATGTAGAGGCCGAGGAGGCGTAAACGGGGGCAGTGTCTCGCAAAGGGGAGGAGCGCGCGGAGATCGAGCGTGAACGCGTCTTCGTCGAGGAAGAGCGGCTCCGCGTTCAACATGAGTCTCTCCAAGTTTGGCCATTTACTGGCCAGGTCCTCGAGCTCGTCTAACGTGAGTCTGAGTGGGTATTTGTGCACGATTTCAAAGGAGGATAGATTTGGAAAGGTGAGGATGGGTTTGATGGTGTCGTAAGAAAGCCGTTCGCCTGCCAGGATGTCGAAGGGTAGGTCTTTATGGTATAGCTGAAGGTTGAGCTTTGATAAAAGTTGACATTGTTGGGACAGCGTGTTAAGGAAGGTGTACACTTCCGTCGGTGTGTGGTCGGTGTACGAGTTGACATACAACGTTGTGATGTGGATGGGCGCGAAATTCGAGTGGAAGAAACGATCGAGATCGTCAATTCTGGCAGACAGGTTGAGCTCGCGTAAACATGGAAATGCGCCTTCCGTGAGCACGGGGGCAAAGGATGCTACGTTGGTTGGGTTACCGTATCCAAGCTTGAGGTCTTGACTAAAGTCCACGACACTAATGTTCTTGGCCCGGGAGAGCTCCTCGATGACTGCGGATGTGTAGTGAAATTCTGGTAGCGTGATCTTCTCGAGCTCTGGCAAGTTTTGCAGAAGAATACGAAGCTCAGCGTTGATGGGATTACCAGGATAAGTGACAAAGAGGGTGAGGGTGCGCAGGTGAGGTGCACGCGCACATAAATCGGTATAGAAATCCGGTCGGGGGTGCAATTGAGTGGGTGCAGTGACGGAGAGGTGTCTGAGACGACGATGGAGGAATAATTTGCAGCGTTCCATGTGAGCGGGGCTAGTATATATCCATTCCAGGGTGTGCATGTTGGGCAAGATCTCCAAGGACGTTCGCGTTCTGGCGACGTCGTCCAACAAGGGCCATATTTCAAGATCATAGTTTTCAGGGTGGAACTTGAATGAGCGAACGCGAGAGGCATACTTTTCAAACTTGGACCAGTCGCTGGCTTCTGGGAGTGTCTCAAAGCACTGTCGAAACAAGATGAGACAGGAGCGAGAGTCCAGAGTAGCGAAATGAACTACTCACGTATTCGAACGCGTCTTCTTGGTGACATATGGGTTTCAGTAAACGGAGGAGGTGGAGGAGGTCATCGACCTCTTTCCAGACGATGTCGAGGGCTATGTCGGACCATCGTTTGCAGACGCAAGCGTTTCTGACGTTGGACTCCCTATCCAAGAAGTTGAAGATGATATCGAGAAGTTCGCTGATGAAGAGAACGCGGTGGGCAGATGGGCAATCGGTCGACCTCATTATGGGATTTTCGGTTGGAGAGAGCGGTGCGAATGACTTGTGGTTGACCGGTCCACGGTACCGTGGGATCGCTCGAATAACCGCCTGTACCACTAACATTGTATCAATGCACAAGGTAAATGGACAAACGCCGGTGAGTAATGTCCGGCCGCTGCATTCCTGTAAGTATCACTACTCATGAACACGCGGAACCAGCGTATATATACTGACAGCGCGAGATATCAGTCCCAGCGTGGAAGCAATTCTCCTAAACCTTACCCTCTCTTATCAGTGCGGGCGGCAGGGGCCACAAGACGGTGATGGTACCTAAGTTTATCATGGTGCCACTGACGCCCATTGCCATCCTCCGTGCAAATACAAAGAGTCGCCCTGTATTCTGTTGGTTCCACGCTTCTCGATGGCAACCCCTTTCTGGATTGCGCTACCTAGTGCTGCACAGTATTCTCGGACAGATACTCTCCCCCTGCGCCCGTCCATCGCTCGTGTAATCGCGCTCTCACACTATCAATTGTTGTGTTGATGAACTTCGGGAACTCCACGTGTTCTTGATAACGCTCACCAAGAATATCGCATGGGGTTTCTCCAACAAGCAATATGAACCACATGCAATCAGTTCCCCGTGTACCGCTTTATTCAAGCGGTAGCTAGCTCACAGGCACCCCTCGGATACGCTATCCTTTAAAACGACAGATTCCCAGTCCCACTCCTTCCCCCGTGTCGCTATGGCCCAACCTGCTGCTTTTCAAGCTCACGACCCTCGCGTGCACCTCCAAGAGAAAAATGACGTCGTCGCCCCCGAGCACTTTGTCCTCACAGATGGTTTGGCACCCAACATTGAGACATATCTCCACTACGCCCGCGAACAACGAGACAAGGAGGCTGCCGAAGCCCGCAGGGAAGGTCACCGAACCCCGACTGGCTGGTTGAGCGAGTTGTTCGGTCTCAATCGACTCGCTCGCGACCAAGATTCGATCGTTTCCGAGAAAAAGGCAGAGTCCGATGAGGCTGCCGTTCTCGCTGTTACTCCTGCCGAGTACCGTGCCGCTTCCGGCTCATTAAGGACGGCTTCTTGGGGTGCCGTCTTCTATCTCATCACTACTGGTACGACAGAGCCATCCAAATTGTTTGTACCCATCTGACTAGTAAGCCAGATATCCTTGGTCCCTACACGACGCCTTTCGCATTTGCGCAGGTGGGATATGGCCCGGGTGTTGCATGTTTTGTCGTTTTCGGTGTTATGGCAGCCTACAGCGGTCTCCTGC
>JBBPRH010000665.1:0-10412 GCA_038092915.1 Boletus pseudopeckii | reverse complement strand
CAGCTGTGAAGACACCACTTCTGCATCCACCAATATCTGCCCCATCAAAGCCCCTTTCTTCAAATGAGTGCAGCTGAATTCCACTTCTGAGTCTACCTCTGCCAATGCAGATATCTCCCCTGGCCAACTCAATCTTTACTTCAAGACCACACATGTTTCTAATGCTCCCACTGTCGTCAACATGCCGAAGCCAATATCCACTGTAACAACTAGATTACCCCAACCTAGTATGAACTCCAATGAGCCAGTTTTTCCAGCCTCAATGTCCAGTGCTGCAGGTTCTCCAATCCTTCCATGGTTCTGTGCTGACAGCTTGACTCACTCACAGCGACTTTTCTTCCTTGCCATGAATATTGATTCCCGATTCTTGATTATCCACAAGGACACCAAATTCTATCTTCTCATGGACTTGTGTGCCAAACACAAGTGAATCTCACATGAGATGACACCCAAAAAATGTGTTGAGGCAGCTGTGGAATACAACAAGTGCCTTGTTGCAAAGAAAGGTCCCTCTATTGCACTCAAGAATCCACTCATGCTCTTACGAAAGCTCAGCAAACTTGAATCAAGGATGATGAACAGAATTGTAAAAGGTGACTACAAGTGTAAGTATATACTAGATGTGCCATATTCAAGCCTAAACTAAGTGACACATACATCTCCAGCAAAACAAGGTGTATAGGATTTCTAAAAGCAACACTGTGAGGCCATCGGGCTCATCAAGCCTGAGGTCGAGGGGATGTCCAAGAAAGTGAGTGACATCATACAATATGAGTCGCTGACCCGCCATCCACTTACTATTGATCAAAAATAGCTGCACAAGGTACAGACATGTTCTTGCTGCCAAACCATCATGTACCCAGGCCCAGAGGGCTCCTTGCTCAACCACAAGAAGGGGTATTGTGGTGACGGTGTCAAGCAAATTTCAAAGGTTGATGAGGTACCTCCTTGGCCACAACCTCAAGGAATCTTCACAGCTGGCAAGACCTTCCACCACAGGCTTTCTATGTGAACATACAAGATATCTACGAGCACTACTGCATGCCAAGTGCTGAACCTGCATTCATTGCCTCCATTGAGGACATCACCTTTGTCCAACTTCTCACAAACCATGTTTGTACCCTGAATGATGGCAAAATCACTTTCCATCTCTATCAAGACTACAAGTTTGACAAAATGACTCCAGAAGGCTACATCATCCATTTTGACAGCAAGAGCAGCAAGTGGCTGCACCTCGCTTACCTGCAGGGCCCATGCTCTATGTAAGCACAGGTCTTGCTGCATCATGTTGCTTCTCATGTCTCTCATTGTCTCATGGCAGATGTTGCTGTATCTTGTCTTGTTGCATCTTGTCTCATTCAGGCTCTCACCACCGCCCTTGTGGTTGTTAGTGTCAAGCATCCCATCATATATCTACTACATACACATGCTTCAAGTAATGAATAGAATGCTGCCGTCCTGTTCACATGCCATTTCTATCGAGTGCAATCAGTTCCCGATTGGTCCTGCACAGCTGTGGCACACAACAGCCCACTAAAATTTTCGACCTTGGCAAAAATTTCCTGGCCGTGTCTCATGACTCAGGGGGCTACCTTGTGACTCAGGGGACATCATGTGCTATCACGTGCTCCTAAAACGGTTGAAATTGGTCCTATCATTGTGTGCTGGGTATGGCAAAGCTCCCCAGTCATGTGATCACGGCCAATGGGCACTGAGCAAAGTTACATATTAGCTGAAGTAAGTATCTTTAACTGAGTATATTTACATGCTGTGCAGGGCACAGCTTGTAAAGCTGTAAAGGGGTTCACTTCTTGGAGAACCCCAGGGAATTGTTGGCATGCTGACTAAGATGCCTGAAATGGCAATGACGTGAGGAACACAGGCTGGACAAGGGTATGCAGAGAATCATGGGTGCTCTGAAAGCATGACTCACAGCCCAGGGAGTGTGGAATGGAGGAGAGACAATGGAGGATGTAGGTTGAACTGTAGATAATGTTGATGTAGGAGAGTGGATTGTACCGGGGTGGTGGGAGGGCCCGAATGGACCTGATGTGAGCCTAGAGCCTGAGAGCAAATTTAAATGAGCCAGAGGGAGCAAGTGGCATGTTGAGAGCTGCGGATGTGTGTGTTCAACAGTCAAGAGGGTGTTCAAGAGAGTCAGATGTGTCCAAGGTGAGCAAATAAAGCAATTGAACAGCTGATCGCTGCAGCAGATATTGGGTGTGAAAATTTTTACATGCCTCTGCTGTAAACTTTTCTGAACGCCACACTCATCTCACTTTACCCTGCCAAATTTCCACTTATCTCACTTCACACCTCTCCTGCACTATTTTGCTGCAACAACACCTCATGCAAACTTCCATATTCGGACATCCATCCATATCGTTGGCCAATCAACCACTGTAAATTTTTTCATTTTTTTTTTCTCCCACACTCTGAGATCTGACCTCGTTGACAAGTCCACCAGTACCGCAAGGATCCACAATGCTTGCCTAATTTGGAAAAGCTAGGTAAGCAAGCTGTTGACTCTGCACTAACTCACTGAGCACTCCACCTTCAAGTTTATTCAACACCAAATGGTCTCACTGGTCGTAATCAGGCTTTGACAGTGCTTGATGTCATGCAAGTGAGTATGCTTCACTATTCCAGGTGTGTTCTCATCCTTCATGTCATTAACAAGCCTACCATGGCTCTGGTGCCTAGTACAGTCTCGAAATTGGACCACTACAGCAAGTGGCGGCTTCAATACTCCACAAAGAAGCCAAGATCACGCACAAACAATTTGCTGGCCAAAATAAGCCACAGATAGGAATGGGGGACAGAGTAATGTGTGTTCTTGTTGTATGCTGCTCATGAGATCCAATTCAGGTTGATTGGGAGGTGACAGAGTTCTGCTACACTCTCATTATCCAATCTTGGTCTATGAGCACTGGCTATGGCCTTCGTTCAACTGCTGAATCATTGACAGACCTCATAGCTCATAAAGGCACCTTCCTTGTTACCATTGGGCTGTGCTACAGAGGCTACTGTGCAAACCTTGGACATAACGGTTGATGTGTTCGGATTACTAGTAGGTGGATATTACATCTTGTCAATGCTGTGTAAGTGTGCAGACTGTGGATGATGATGACAGTCTACATATGGGCCTTCTGAGATCTTCTATGAAGAGATGGGGGAGAAAAAAAAGAGTCACATCAGTACATCTCTCACACATGGCCAGTCTTCTCGTTAACATTCCAATTTAAATTAGGGTATAACACTGGTCGTCATTGTCAGGAGCCCCCTAACTCTATCTCAAGTCTATACTAGTACAACATGTGTGTGAATGGACTTTGGCCGGTGAGCTAGGATATTTTACATTTTCTCTCTTTGCCCTGGATTGAAGGGATGAGAAACAGATTTTAACATGTGCTGCAGATGAATGCTCCCTCACGGAATTTGCAGCCAATGAAGGCTTTCAGTCGAATGTTGGCCCTGCCAACAGTCCAAAGCTATTAACTGTCGGAGTGGATGCAAGGTATGCATGCTTGTAGCTCAGCATGTTGGCCATCTCTGACGAAATTAGTGTATGGATGCACTCAGTCTGTCCTGTTTTTCAGTACAACCATGCTGGTGCAGGAGCCAATCCTGAGCTACACATGCTATTCTACGGACTCATGACACTTCTCAACATCCCATTACATGCCATTTTCGTCTTTGATGGCCCTGCATGGCCATGCATGAAGTGGCACAAGCAAATTTGAAGGACACATTATTGGCTTGCCTCTGCATTCCAAGAGATGCTGACCATCTTCGGGTTTGCATGATATGAGGTATGTGTTACACAAGCCTCTACCTTGGAATGATGCAGACCCACAAATGAAGGGACCTGGTGAAGCCAAAGCTAAGCTGGCAGCACTCACTCAAAATGGAATTATCAATGCCATACTAACAACTGACAATGATGTACTTGTATTTGATGCCACATGTGTTATCTGCTGGTAGGCACTCAATTTCTTTTTGTCTTGATTGTTTTCAGTTGATTTTTTTTTTTCCTTTCTCATCGAAAGCCCACCACAGCCTGGTCATTTTGACCAAGTAGAGATCTATACAGACCACAACATTGCTTCTGCAGTAGGCCTTGGCCACGGAGATCTTCTTCTAATCACCCTTCTATGTGGGGGGGACTATGATGTGAGTCGTCTGTGTGCCTTCTGTTTCCACTCGACTTATACAACTGTATAGGATGGAATTCCACACTGTGGCATCAAGACCACTCATGGTGCCTCGCAATACAAGCTTGGTGAAGCCCTATTTGATGCTTTCACAAGAAAGGGGTCAACAGACTTTGTCGACTTTCTCTATCATTGGTGAAATAACCTTTGACAGATCTTGGCGACAGATCCTGAAGGAATCATTGGATGCGAGCATGCTATGCTTGCAAGCTCATTTCCAAGCTCATTTCCCAACCATGACATTCTTCAGCAACATGTTCATCCAATAATGACATTCTCTGCCAATGGTGCAGACAGTGCACCCAGCCAAATGACTTTCCACCATGACATTCAGTCTTGTCAATCCTCTCTCAGAGCACTTGCATTGTTCTGTACATCTAAGTTTGGATAGAACATTGATATAGTCGTCAGAAGGATGCATGTGACAGTATGGGAGGGCACAGAGCTGTGCATGCTCTGTAGAGTAGGCAAGAATATCAATAAAAATAATTTGTCTTCTAAAATTGATCTGGCTTAGTTGGCAAAGTAGTCATGTGACACAACAATCCTTAAGCCCATACTCAAGCTTGTGCACCATCAGGTCATTGAAATGACAGGATCAAGACTTGTTGTCTTCAAGGTCTGGCTTCACACAAGGCAGTTAGCTGATGTCACCCATGCAGTGCTGTCATCTTTACTGTCACCAAGTACCAGGTGTCAGCCAGATGAAGAGTATATGTTCATCACCATTCCTGCCTGTGTAATCGAGTATGCATTTCCAGTGGAGGCAGCTCGCTTTGCTGATCTCGACATGGAGGTAATCACAATAATTTCTGATTACACTCATTGTTCTTATATTTTTTTCATTCCCCAGAGATTGTCTATATCCAATGTGAGTGCCGAGGCTTATCAGCGGATGGATGCATTTGCCTGCCTACCTGCTGGTTGCACAGGCATTGGCACAAGCATGATAAAAGGTTCACAGCCAGTAGTGATTGACCTCACTGGAAGTTCCGACTCGGAATCAGCGGAGGGAATGTAGGGAGATGTGGACACAGAAATTGAAATCATTGATTAACCCTAGCTTGCATTGTACTTGTGTCAGTTTGTACTGTGTAAGGTATGTATGTATGATGATCTGAGAACATTGAGGTCACAAAATGAGTCTGCAACATTGTCCCTGAATTGTACCTTGGTGAATTGTCAAAAAAAAAAAGCCACCGCTGGCTTCTCTCCATGCATCTCCATCTTTATCCATGGGCCAGGCCTGGCAGTCAGTGAAAAAACACCCAACAGCCTTCCAAGTTACCACAGAAGCATCACCAACAACCACTAGTACTAACATCTCCCTCAAGATCTCTGAGGTTCATTGAACAGCTAAAGGAGACTGGGAAAGAAATCCACCTGAAGGCTCAAACAACAAGAAGGTCCTATGCAGGCCATATAAGGTGTGGTCATACATGGCTTGCTGAGTTCTTCAGGGACTCAGACGAGAAGCCCTCCAAGGAGTTGTCATGATTGAGCCTGCTTGGCTCTGATGACGACAACAACAATGACTTGAAGGATGATCCCTATACCAACCCTGCATTTGCACATGCCTTCAATCATGTTCCAAATGAGTTCTCCAACAAGGCCCTTTCTTTGTTCTTGACATGCAAAGGATTTCACCTTAACCTCGGAAGGAATACAGTGAAGGGAATCAGGGCTGCATTCAAGGACCTGTGGGATAAAGCATACATACCAGTTGGCAGCTGACTATTATGACCAACTTATGATGCACTCATTGCCATAGTGATGGTGGCCAATATCGCACGAAATGGCAGCCTGACCCAATCAGTGGGCTATAGGTTGGCAATCTGGCTGAATCTGCAGAGGTTCAAGATGTCATGCGATCATTAAAACACAAGGCAAGCTTGGAGGATGGTGATAGGACCCACTCACTTCCAATGACGAAGGCCTACAGTATATAGAAAAAATGCTTTCATGGTCCTTCAGAAGCTGTATGTATTATCAATCAGCTTGATAACACAATAATGGTAGATAAGCCCACTAATGTCACTTCCCCCATTTAGGTTGTGGCACAGTCCTTTGGCAGCTTCTAGGGCTCTTTACCATCAATGTTCATATTCCTGCTCTCTTGCTTGCCATCGTCGATGTCAGGAATGGGTGATGTCGTCCCCTTCCACTCCCACCATCCAACCCCTCATTGAAGACATATGGAAGTGCTCTATTCATTGGCGGCATGCATTTCAGACTACATTAACCAGTACATCCCCCACTTTTTCGTTCCTCAAGGCTGACCATCCTCAGCTGTATCCCCTCTTTTCCCCCAGTCCAGCACCTCATGACGGTTGTGTGGATGGGCAGTACACGTTGGTAGCACATGTTCACCATGAGGCAGTATTGCAACATGAACATGCCTCTCAAGATCTCATCCCCGACCACCTCCCCTCCACCTCTTGGTTACTCCTACCATCATGCGTCAGCGTGCCCCCCACAACTTGAGTGCAGGAACCTCTTCAAGTGCTCGCATCTCTATTGGGATACAGAAACCTCATATCATACACCATATCAATCTACAACAACAAGATGAAGCAGCTGCAAGCGAGCGCCAGGTATATCTTCATTGTATATGGGATGTCCTTCCTGCTTCAATGTATTACTGACTTCTAACCCCAGACTTCACCATGAAACAGTGCAAATGTGTTTTGCAAGCCAAACGAGTGGCTTGCAATCAAAATGCTCCCCAGGAATTCCATTCCGACATGGACATCTATGATCCCTCTTTTGACTCCACTGCAGCCATACCTTCGATTGGCGAAGAAGGTTTTGCTGTCAGCAGTGGTGGAGGAGAGCTCAAGCTCTACAAAGAATTGATAGAGAGCTTAGAAAAAATGTGTGCATTTCCTATTTACATAATCTCCCATATCTCTTAGAGACCTACTATAGGCATCGTGTTGATGAATGTGACTGATCTCTCCATGTCATTTATATGATTGAGCAGTGGGAACAGCAGTATGAAGACCTTACAGAAGTCTACCTCAAATACGAACATAACAATCAGTCCCTGCTGCCGATGATGATCTCTGTTGACGAGAATCATTTTCAGCTTTGTGTTGTTGACATGCTCGGTAGGCAATTTTTTGCTATGTGAATAATGGCATCATCTCATCACTTGAGTAGACTGCAATGTGTACACCTTTGGCCATACCTCTCATTATTTGAATGTCTCCCTGTTACAGATGGATACATTGGAGCCTCGCCAACACCTCCTGCCACTGCCGTTGCTGTCCGTGTCTTGCAACTTTATCGCCAGATGCACCACATCTGTCCTCACCTGAGTATTCACACATTTGCCAAGGCATTATGTTATCTCCATGATGTAAGTTCTTTTTCTGTGTGTGCTAGCAACTTGTAACTCAAATTGGTCTAGGTCCGTTATCACCGTTACCTTGCAGCACAACTCAGGGTAGCCTTTGACATATTCCTTGAAATTCAGCGATGGATTGATGAGTGGCTGAGTGTGGCTTTAGGTCATGATTCCCCTCACTGGCATGCAAAGAATTCCTGCCCTGGATGCCACTATAAGCTCCAGGACAAGCCACCACTGTGATTCACATTTCAGATTGCCATGAATGGGAACAATTCTGCAAAGTCCATTGATCCTTCCTTCAGACGTGGCCAGGAGTGGCAGGATCCAGGTGATGGACAGTCATTTATCTGGATCAAGAAAGATTATGTTGATCATTTCAAGGACGAAGTTCAAAGAATACAGACATCAACTAATATGCAAGATATTGCAGACGATCCTGATAACCCTTGGATAGACGAGCCGGAAGAATACAATGCCGAGCCTACTAATGTCTGTGTTGATCGTTGGCATAACACAGCGCCAGAGGCATGGAAGAAGATGTTTGCTATATTTTCCAAGTCGGGAATCTTCATTTTGTTTGTCGCCACAGCCTTTTACTTATCATATGTGACATGGTGCAAAGTGGTGAACTGTAAGTGTGTGCTTCGTAATCAACCAATTTCTCCTGCTTACGGTAATGTAGCATGAAATATCCCCTCACTACCATGTCTCGGCTAACCGACATATTCCCACAAAGTTTTCTCTATAGGTACGACATCCACTGCACCTTCACAAAACTACTCCACCGTTCCATTCTTGGTACAACCATTCATGCCAGGGGCATCAATGGAGTTGTTCTGAGTTTCCATAGCCATGCCCACAACCGTTTGTGCCAAGTACAGCATCACCTGAAGTACAAATGTGGTGTGGGAAAGGAAGACTTCAAAACATGTGAACGAGTTTTTTCAGGGTCAAACTTGCTTGCCACGGAAATCTGCTCCACAACCGATTTTCACAGGCACCAAGCATTGGATGAACATTTCAAATTTTCTAACATGGAGAAATATGGATCATTAGGTCATTATTCCATTCCAACAACGTTGACTGACAGATCATTGACATTTATGAAACAGGTACTTTCCTCTATGATAATTATGTCCAATGTCTTGATATTATCAATGCACAATGGCACGTTCACCCTGATCTCACTGATGTTGACTTTGAAGCTGAGTTGCACAAAAAGAGAGATTACCTTGTCAAAGCTCACCGCCGACAAGAAGCTAATAGTGTATACTTCGACTATGTAAAGGCACTCAATGAGCTTGATGATGCGGAGTAGATTATTACCATAACTGGCTTTAAACAACATGACTGAGAATGTTCCAGAAAGACTTGGCAACAGGTGCTGGCAGAGTTCAAGAAGCTTGATTTCAGTGCCATGTACGAAGGGGTTACAGAGAAGCATGTTGCAGAGGTTAAGCGGCATTATACCCACACACAGAAGAAGCTCGAGCTCAAATTGGACAGTGTTGAGAGCTTTGAAGTGCAGTTGAACCTTGGTTCCAGATGGGGGTCCACTCATCCTGAGCATATCAAATTTGAAGCACGACTCAAGCACCATTATTAAGGCGGCCGAAGACATTGAGAAGCTCATTGTCATGCGATTACTTGAGCTCATGAAGCTCCAGATGAACAACCTCGGTATGGAGCATAATTTCGCTCCAGGTTACTATGTGGTTGATATATTGCTAGGGTATAAGCTAAGGGCGCACATCTCAAAGGCACTAAAGAGCCATGCCACAGTGATCCACAATGTGATTGATTGATATAGCAAGTATACAGCTGAACCTGACCCTCCTTGCCCTCCCCTTCAGTGGGAACAAATCACCAACTATGCTTTTCTTGGTGATTTTGAACTTTTACAAGGTGAAGACATTAGCAAGAAGTCATGGGCTCAACCTTCTTTTTGTCAAGCTGCTAACCTGCACTTTGATGCAGCATGCGCAAGAGAGGAGATCATGCAATATAACATGGAGATTGCGTGACTGCGCACCAAAATGCATGATGATTTGGTCAGATACCTGCATGTCATCCTTGATCTCAAGTTCCAAGACCCACAACTTGCAACACAATTGCAGAGCCACTGGCAACACCTTCAGTCTGTCAATGATGGAATCTTGGCACACATCCACCAGGTCAAGTTGCTCGATGGCTACACAGGAGCGAAAGTCCTGGGTTGTCGTGAAGGAGACATGGATTCACATGAGGGAAGATCTTCCAGCTCTCCTCCAGGGGATTTTGAAGACAGGTTGAATGAGGATTGTGCTGAGGAAGAACAGAGTGCCCTAGCAGAATTTTCTAATGGGTTATTTGTCGACACGTAGTGTACTGCGTGGAATACAATGTTTTGTCAAAAAGACCATTGCCACCAGGTTGAGACCTAAATATAGAACAAAGAGGTTGATTGATCAACTGATCAATTGATCAGTTGATCCGTGCAACATATTCAGCTTGCACCAACGCTCAAACTTCAACCTTGATATGGCTCAACCGCTTTTCAACAATTTGTTGAGCACATATGATCATACCTGTGCACTCATGGAATCAATCACCCATCTGCCAAAGTTAAACAATGATGGTGGCAACAAACATCAATGGATTTCAGCTGTCATGGCAATGGCGGCATGCAATGCTCATTGAGACAGCAACTCACTCGCCTCTGATCGTGGGTTTCACCCACTTATGTTGTCATTTTAGAATTAAGATTCCAACTTGATTTTTTATTTCTAGAATCTGTTTATACCATGATATAGAGCACATTAATGGGATCATTTTGCACTAACAATCATGAAAATCGGCGGTCGGAA
>JBBPRH010000664.1:0-10427 GCA_038092915.1 Boletus pseudopeckii | reverse complement strand
CACAACTGGGAGGGTGACGATATATGTTTATTTGGACATCTGTGTACCATCACCTCCACATTCACATATTCAATGTGATATAGTGATTGCGCAGTGACCAGGATAAATGGGTTCATATCTTACCATCACCCACCCAGCTGAAGCTAAGTATTATGATCATTTGCATGTCCAATAAGCCACATGCAAATCAAGTAAGAACAATCATCTGATTGTCTCAATATAGAATTAAATCTATCCATCTTATCTATCATCTCCAGCCCTGGAAATGGATGGATGGATGGATGGAAGGATGGATGGATGGATGGAAGGACACTTGGTGAAAGTATGCTTAATCAAATGTAAGGATGCTTAGTCAGATGAAAGGACATTGGATAGATAGAAGGACACTGGAAGGATGCTTAGTCAAATGAAAGGACACTGGATGGATGGATGGACACTAGATGGATGATTGGAAGGTCACTTGATGGAAGGATGCTTAGTCAGATAGAAGGACACTGGATGGATGGACACTAGATGGAAGGATGGAAGGACATTGGATATATAGAAGGACAATGGATGGAAGGATGGATGGATGGATGGAAGGACTCTAGATGGAATGATGCTTAGTCAGATGAAAGGTTACTTGGATGAATGGATGGACTCCAGATAAAAGAATGGTTAGTTAGATAAAAGGACATTGGATGGATGGTTAGTGGAAGAACTGTAGATGGAAGAATCCTACTAGGGTTAATAAGGGATTATAGGGTATGATCCTTTTAACCTTGAATTCAATAGGTATTAGGTTGAGCTATGGGTCTGATCTTCTTATCAACCCATTTATCAGCTCCATAGCGGTATCCTGCATGTATAGGAGAATGGGTAAGCTCTTCTAGTATTTCTGGATCAAGATGGTAGTGGCCCATGTTGATGGTGGGTTGTAATAGTTAGTGTCTAGATATACTTTGCAGAAATTCTAGAGACTATGCAATTTGCTGGTAATCAAATATGTTGTTTGAAACAATGAGATTCACTACTTGCCAAGGGTCAAGTAGGAAACTGGGTATTGGTCTTACAAGATGTTCAACTGCTTACTGCTAGGAATGCTAGTCTTATGGAATAACACATTTACCAACAATACTGGCTATGGCCTTACAATCCTCTACACTTACAGCTAGGTTAGCTAGACTTATGGGTAGTTGATATAGTAATTGACATTCCTTTACTATTACTCAACTGATGTTGCTACCAGAATCACTGAAGGCGTATGAGCATCAATTTTGCACTATTTACAAAATTGAAGTTCATCTGTTTATGCCCTAGTCATGCCTTTGTCTGCCATACCTGGCTTGGCTTACCCTTGCAATACACAAGAGGTAATGGACATAATCTAATGATAGGTTAGAACCATTTCACTATTAGCCAAAAATAATTGAAGAATGGGCAACTGACTTGCCCGGCCTGCAATTCCAAGAGCATGGGTGGAAGGGGACTGTACCAGGGAACTCAGGTCAGTAAGGATAGTGGTTTATATAGTGGGGGTTGTGTAGTGCACAAGGAATATTTCTGTGGAAATGGAATATACCAGAAGCACTGCAAAGCAGTCTGCTCTCATCAATAGAGAGAAGTGAATTACAGGTAGGAGGTATCTGCTGGAAAAATTCTCCATGATGGAGATTGATTGTTGTAATGGTATTACCTTGGACTGCCAAGGCAGTCAGGGTCTCGCTCAGGCACTCCATGGCTTGATGAGAATTTAGTGTGGCATGTACAGCCTGCTTGAGGTTGCATACCAATTGTTGCAGCTGTCGTAGGTCAGGGATTAGCAACATGTACTTAGCACTCAACCAGTATATGTGTAGCTTGTAGGTTTGCTGTCAGCTGAAATAGATATTTGGCAAATAGCAGAAATAATCTCGCTGCAGGGTATTCCATTGGCATCACAGACATGGCACTGGTAGACCTTCAGCCTGTGAAGAGTATTTATCACCTGCAGGATAGCAGATGCAGCATAGATGGGAGGGAATTTTCCTGTAAACAGGACTGGTGTGTACTCATCCAAGGACTTAAAAGGTGGAAGTAAGTAAATGGTGAATTCATTACCTCTGAAAAAGCATCTATGACCATCAAACTGCCCATCAATAAGCTTGAAAGAGTCAAGGCACCTGGTAGTCCAAGCCTGAGACTTAGTGGGATTGAACCAAGGGTCTTGGTATGGGTTGCAGGTATGGATAGCATGCACAATAGCTGGATTACCAAGATGGGGTGTAGGATAGTCACTTTGCTTACTAGTATATGAGCAATCTGAGATATTATCAGCTTTGTCATCAGCAAAGTTATTCTGAGTGTCACTGGAGATCATGCTTAAGGAGAGTGAAGGGGAAGTGGTTGTACAGCCTGGGTACTGTGGTTTCTTGATCCAGATGGGACTTGATAACAATGGGCCACATGGTTTCTCCTGCACAATCTGAGGTGCATTGCTATTGGTTGCTAATAAATCATTTAATTTGTTAGATATATAGGAAGGATGGGGGTGATACCACATACCTTGTCTACCATTCTGATTGGCCTTATGAAAAGTCTCATGCTCATTCCAGAGCTGGGATATGTGTTTTTTCCTCATATTCATGCAGGTGAGGTTTTTGGCTATATCCTCCTCACCCGGCTTGGGTTTGAGGAAGGGAAGGACTTGATCCAGGATGTCCCAGCTGTCTTTGGCTTGGTCATTACATCCTATCTGTAATTCTGGGAGAAGGGAACAGTGTTGGGCATTGTAGAGGAGATAGTAATGATATAGGAGGAAAATGGGTTATTGTAGTAGTTCTGGTGGGAATAGACAGCATATGGAATGGGGGAGGTAATGCAATGAGTGTCATCAGGTAAGGGAATTATCTTTACCTCCTAGCTATTTGCCAGAGGTAGTACGGTAGTGATTATATATGCTAAATATGATTTGTCATTAATATTTGTAATCAGATTGCACAGCAAAGCAAGCTGCATGGAGTTCAAAATCAAGTAATTGGCAGAACAATTGCCAAATGGGGCATATAGGAGAGTGGGGTTACCTATCAACCATGTGTTATCATAGATTATATTGTTGACTATCTTTGAATCAGGTATGAAGATATCAGGATTGGGTTGGGAATATGGTTGAGTAGATGTCCTGAATCTTAGGCATATTGCCCAGTTCCCACTGTTCATAGTCAATCATCTTCCCCTTAAATACATTGTCATCCCCAATATCACTATCTACAGTAGGGAGTACTTTATATATCAATCTGGGGAGTTCCTGTGGCAAGGGGACACTACTTGCTGCTTCAGCAAAGCTGTTATGAGAGGGAATCTCCTACAACACACGGCTCAGATCTTATGTCTCGCAGGCTACACATGTCCTGGCTCAAGGGAATGAGGGTATGTGGGTCCTTTCCGAACAGCTCAGTCTACAATGACCAAAGGCCAAGGCAATGACTATAGAGATGAACAAAGTGGATTAGACTGAGGAACTCAGTCGTTAATGGTCTACTTTATATATGTTACAAGATGGTGCACGGACCAAGCTATGCGTGAGAGATATTACTGTATATAGGTATAGTAAAGAAGTGTCTGTGGGAATGAGATAACGGAGATGAATGTGTGAAAGACGGTAATTATCGTGGGAATAGATAAGGTGTGAAAGTGACGGAGATTAAAGAGGTGAGGTAGGTCACGTGATTTGGGTCATGTGATTGTTCTCACGATCACGTGTTGTGGTCATGTGACTTTGAACGTAAAATGGAACGATAAAAATGTTTGAAAATATTCATATTTATAACAAAAGCAAGTTGTAGCTCTGAAGTGATTGTGTGATGAGTCATTATGTGGTCACTTCCTGGTGACAGGTGAGTCACTTAGCATTATTAATGACTCAACTTCCTTATTTGGGATTAGGTTGATATCTGCATAGTGGAGAAAAGTCCCTTTATGTCTCTCATTGATAGAGGTAAGGTTTTGTCATTGCCAGTCCCTTTAAAATATAATTGCTGGAGGACTAGTCTTAGATACCCAAAAGTGTGATCTAGTTAATACTCCATTTATTTCTAGTTGTACATCCTGTATGAGGCCGGTTAATTTGCTTCATCCTTCACTTGCATCAGTCAGTACTATAGTTTGACTATAACATTGGAGGCTATGCCTTCCAACTCCATCCATCTACACTGCCATCATGGCTGCACATGGTAGTGGACATAGGATTCCAGCTATGCCTTCATTTCTATCTATTTTATCATCAGTAAAAACAGGACTAACTGTCTAGTGCTGACAGTACTGGACAGTAGCATAGTGCTCATAGTGAGGGTCCAACTGGATAGTGGTTTGATAGTACTATGATAGTATCTCATAGTCTGTTCATAGTATGGCCATAGTATTGTCATAGTGTCTCATAGTGCTCTCATAGTACTTTCATAGTGTATTTATAGTTCATAGTGATTTTATAGTATGTTATAGTACTTCCATAGTGGTCATAGTGATGCCATAGTATGCATAGTGCTTTCATAGTGGCTTAGCAATCTTAATCATCAGCCAATCCTAATCCTAATTCAATTTTAAGCCAAATCTAATTCCAAATACAATCAAATGTTAATTCTATTAATCCTAATCCTAATCCTAGTCCTAGTCTTAATCCTAGTTCTAATTCTAATTCTAATCCTAATTCTGGTCCTAATCCTAAATCAAATTAGCAATATGTCAAGTCAAAATATTAACTTACAAAGTGTTGACTTCATATGACGAATAGAGAAGGATAAAATTGAGAAGCAAGAGAGTGTGGGAAAGTTTCTGATGTCTGGCTGGTTTATATAAGATTGGGTGGCCAAACATTGGCAAACAATGTTCGCTTTTTTAAAACTGAGTGTGGGAAAATGGACTTGTATATTTTGCACAACAGTTTGACTACACTCTTTTCCTACACTTTTTGTACAACATTTGACTACACATTTGACTACACTTTGGCTACACTTTCTGACTATACTCTTTGCTTACTTTTTGATTAGGATTGGATTAGAATTAGAATTAGAATTAGAATTAGAATTCGGATTAGGATTAGGATTAGGATTAGCTTAAGATTATAGTACTATTACCACTATGATACTATGATACTATGGACACTATGAATATACTTTCAATACTATGACACTATGACTACTATGAATGTACTCTGAATACTATGGAATACCATGATACTATGATACTATGATACTATGAACACTATGAATACACTTTCAATACTATGACACTATAAACACTATGAGTTATCTATGAAATAACTATAACTACTATGAAATTACTATGGTACTATGAGCAGTATGGTGAAATCCTGTATTTACTGATGGTCTCTTTGCATTTCATATATGGACAGCATCTCCTTGGCTTATATTCTCTTATACATAGCCTCATAGTTTCTAAACTTTCCAATTTCATCTAAAGCTGTAACTCATTTCCCTATTTAGTATTTATTCTGACCTGCCCTGAAGTAGTCCAGTACTATATATAGTGGACACTTCTTTCATGTATGTAACTCTAACCTTGATATACACAATTCACCATGTAAATCAATCACTATCAAAGTTCTGCTTTACTTCAATCTGTCCCTTAGATCTGGAAGTCATCTCATCCCTCTGCTTGCTATTCGCTATCCTAGCAAGTGCTATCCTCTGTACTCTCATGCTTAGTCAGGCTCACCCTCTTTAAGGCACAGTCGGCTTGCCATTTGTCCAAGCAGCACCTTGCATGAGGTTTTGGACTTTTGCACAACAAGCTACATCTGCAGAGTAGTGACAAAGCCTTCCTTTAGCATACCTGAGTTGATGCCCTCAGGACCCTGCAATTGGGGAACTAGAAAGGTGGCCAGTTATAGATCAATAAGGATTATATGATCATGTGTCAATAGGTTACACAGGAGTGTAATAGAGAGTTTTGGCATTTGTCAGCAATCTCTTGGCATTTGTCAGCAGCCAATCCTTTTGATTGGTTAGCCAAGCTCCTGTATTTATCTATAAAAGGAGAGCCCTTCAGGCCACATCCTCAGAGGTCTTACTCCTATAGAGCCTTTTCTTTTAGAGAAATTGTCTCAATCAGAGAACTTCTTTCAAAGAGAACCATTCTCATCCAACTTGGGTTTCTCTCACAGGCAACCCTCAGAGGACCTTGAGCAGGACCATCTCTATAAGTTAGGACTGCTAGTTATATTGTTAGGAGTAAAAGACTTATAGCCAATAGTGCACAAGTGAAATAGGATACCTTTTGGAAGAAAATCCTAAATAGGGCAACAAAAGGGAATAGATAGATCCCCAACAATATAATACTACTAGACCCTAAACATCACTGCTACCTTGCTAACTGCCCACCTAAAGGGATAAATGACAGTATACCCAAACAAAGCCTGAATTTGCATTCTTCTTAGCAAACAATAAGATTGTGATTGTGTTATTACAGTAACCTCAAAAACCCTTTCCATACTAACCCTTATGGCAGTGCGCTTCATGCACTGCCAGACACTGTGGGAATTTCACTTAGCTTTGGTGGAGTTATAAATAGTACATACTCTTGGCTATGAAATCACCCCCTAGGTCATGTGATTTGGTTCCCAGGCTATGAAGATATAGTTAATTCAAAACAGTAATACCATGGAAAGAGTTTTTGAGCTTTTGAGTAAAAAAGGGTATTTGAATATTATCAGTACTTGGTATAGCCTCCTTTTGCTTTAAGCACTGCCCGAACCCTTCTAGGCATACTTTCAATCAACTTCTGACACTTCTCAACTGGTATCCTATCCCATTCCACTTGAACTCTTTCCCACAATTCATGAATTCCACTAGGAGGGTTTTCATGCTGTGCAAGCCTTCTCTTGAGACAACCCCAGAGATGTTCAATAGGGTTTAGATCAGGGGACTGTGCAGGCCACACCATAGCATTGAATTCTTGCTCCTCTAGCCAATTCTTGACCAGCCTGCAGGTATGCTTGGGATCATTGTCAAGGAGGTCAGCTAACTTATCCATTATGGCATCATTTGACATTGTGTTATTGGTGGTAATGCTTAGCATCTTCAAGCCCATATCAGGTGAGTAATACCTCAATTTCTTCATCACAGGCCTTATCTGATATACCAAATTCTTTGAGAACACCTGTAATCACTTTTGCAAGATTCATACTATTATATGACTGCATTTAGCAGCTCAATGACATGTTCCACCAAGTAAGTAGTCAACACACCTTTGCAACCTCAACAATATCAAGTACTAATGCTAGTGGCTTTTTCTCATGCACCAGATGGACAGTAACCATGACAAATGCCTTGTGATTTAGAGAAGTCCATACATCAGTCACAAAACTCAACTTCCCATCATACTCTTGGTAAGTGTCATTCAATTTCAGTTGTTTGGTGACAATATATACTCACTCGAAGCATCTTAGCAATCTGCTTGTGCACATTAGCAAATACAAGCTGAACATCACACGAAACAGTTATTGGATGAGGTATATGTTATTGTCGTTGCCATCACCATCAATATGTAGTTTATCATTGATGGAATCTGATAGTGGAAAGATACCAAAGCCAAGGGGTGAAGTTGAACGGCTTGGACGAGGCAGGCTTCAGGACACTGCAGGTAAACAGAGTCCTAGGGGTGGAGGTGGGTAATTCATCATTTCATCCACAGAAGTTTGTCCACAGGGTAATTGAGAAATACCTGGACGAAATGATATGTAGGAGTATGCAAAGTCATGACACTATAGAAAATGTGAAAGAGACAGTGAGTGGAAATAACTTTTGACAAACAAAGATAACATGAAGGATGTAGGTCTTAAGCCACTATCCTGAACTCAAAGATTTCCAAAACATGTGGCCAGTGTTTGATCTTATCCAACTTCAATTGAAGTACACATCATCAAGAGATTAATACAGGAAGAGAATTGGCACAGGAACACCAAAGGAGCTGAAAGAAAGGGCAAGGAGGTCTGAAAAGTAGTACCTCCTGTATCTATGGTCATCCAAGCCAGTGAATAGGTCAAATAGTGATCGCTTTACTAATAATTGCTTGCCTTGTTGTGCCAAACATTTCTTCACCTTGCACATTGATTAGTAAATTGTTGTAGTGTGCACACAGAAGATAGCAAGACAAGCACAGTAAAGTGTACATGGGTATATAATCCGACTGAGGTGGATGTTATCAACAAATCCTACATATGGTTCTGCCACATTATGAGACAAGCATAGTAAAGTGTACACAGGTATATAATCCAACCTAGGTGGACATTACCAATGAATCCTACTATGGTTCCGGACAAGCATAAGAAACTTACAAATATCTATTTAGACCTTAAAACTTTAATGCACTTGGGACCTAGGTTGGAGAAAAGTATAAGAATTTGTTGCAGCTCTTTGTCAGAGAGAGAGCTATTCCACTTTGAATGGAGCCAAAGCTTGGTAACATGTGGGAAGGATCACAACCAAGGTGCACAGCATGTCTTAAGGGCAACTTTCAAAGGTAACAACTAATTATAAAGTAATGTAGACTTACAATAGCATCAGGATTGTGAAACTTCCTTGGTGGAATACATACGAAGGTTATTGTTTGCTGCATACACCAATGGATCATTGATGTCACCAGGAATGATTACTTGAAGTTTACTAAGGTCTGTAAAGTGCTCTGTACAGGCCAAGAGAATAGACAAAAGGCCACTTTTATCAGACACCTGGTTCAGTCATGCAGCCAGGCATTTAAAGGTGGGTGTGATATCCACAAGACCCATCAGAGCTATGATAATTACTGGCAAAGCATCAAGGGTCATCAAAGATAGGAGGTGGATTGGGGATCTGCATTGCTTGATGAGGTCAAGTGAGCGGGGTGCATGACAGCTGAGCCAGAGATGTTCTACTCTATGCCTCTGTAGAAACCCGACAAGGCTAGGTATAAGATAAGCATTGTCAATCTTTAATATGGAAAGATAGGGGAATGTAAGGGATTGTAGCAGAGTGGACCACTGATCAGGTGCTAAGAAAGTGTTGGTGAGCACAAGATCCCACAATAGAGCATTGCATAGAGCTGAAAGGGTGAAGGAAATACAAGTGGGTGTGAAGAGGAGTGGAGATTCAATATGGAGAACTTGAATATTGCTGGAGCAGATTGAGGTAAAGTGATGGTTGTTGATGTCATGTATTGGGTGCCATGACAATATAGTGCTTCACACCCTGATGCCTGGATGCTTTCCAATAGGGATGGGAGTGCCAGGGAGTCTCCAAATGGAGCTGAATAAAAAGAGAGATATATACATTGAATTGGCTCGAGACTCCACAAGGATCTGAAGAATATTTGAAGGGTACACAATTCCCAGTTGGTCATCTCTTCTGACATAGAAAACCAGTTGACTCTTGGGACTACAAATGTGTTAGTATGTCACCAAAGAGAAAGCACTTTAAGGCCTCTCTCCATTACTTCTAGCCATCTATTTGTATCAGGGCCTTGAAAGTTCACTTTCATGAAGTAGTGCAGTGCTGTGATCTCCTGTAGATGCTTGCAAACCTAGGACAGCTTGCATGACAATTCCTTGCTGAGTTCTTCTCAGATCTGAAGGAGTAGCTCATTGAAAAGACACCAAAGCTTGCACTCCTACAAGTCATTAAGATGCAAAGATAATATATAAGAGATGAAATGCTCACTATCCACAGATGTAGTCCATTGCAGTCATTTCTGCTCACTGAGCGACTACCATGTTTGGGGAGCAGCTGTATCTTACCTAGTTAGCATCTACAGGAAAGATGGTGCACAGCACATGTATATGTAACTGACATAATTTCTTTGCCAAAGGTGTGGGTGAATTGTCTCCACCTTTGGTGTTAGTCTTGCTCTTGTGCATACTCTTTGGAGAAAGGGGGAGATCTGATTTGAATGCTGCAGGTCTACATGGCTGTGACTGAAGTGAGCATATTTAGGAGGAACCATAGCATGCACATATGCATGATGGGGATAATGGAAATAGTAATGTAATTCTTTTGGCTGGAGGTGCAGCCTTTCTTTTGTGCATGCTCATCAGAGAAGGGAGATCTGTTTTGATCACTTCAGGTCCACACAGCTGCAATCATACTAAGCATATTTAGGCAAAAGTATGGTGTACACGTACATGTGAAGGGGATAATGGAAATGGAAATGGAAATCTTTTGGCTGGAGTTGCAACTAACGACAAATCTTCCTCTTCAGCCCTTGAGTGAGCTTTTCTTTTGCATATGCTCTGTGGAGAAGGGAGGAGATCCAGTATAAGACCCTCCCATCTACATGGCTGAGGCCTAATGAGTACTTGGTTAGGGTTATGGGATTGACTTTCTAGATTTCCCTAGCTCTAGGGTAAAGATTTTTTTTTCAAAATCTATAAGAACTTGGGCATCCTGGATGCCCACATGTGCACTGGTTGTTAGCCTGAT
>JBBPRH010000663.1:0-10435 GCA_038092915.1 Boletus pseudopeckii | reverse complement strand
GAGGATTGTCCATTTCAAAGTAGGCTTTGGTGATGTAGGGCTGAAATGATGTTACACAGACCAGTTAGCGTGCCTGAGAGGACAACACTTACTATGTACGTTCCAGCGTAGCTCTCACCAGTGATATACAGGGGTCGCGTGGCAAGGGTCGGAAATACCTTTATCAAGTTGGCCAGGAAGCCCATCTAGGGATGCATCAGCATGGCACTGAACTGGTACCGACACTGGTTCTCACGAAATCAGCACCCAGTTCGTCCTCATTGGCAACTGAATGGGTGTCGACATCAGATTATGATGGGTAAAACCTAGTCGATGTACGCACCGTATCCGTCGGCGTCGACCGTGCTGTATCCAGCTCCGCTAACAAAAACACGTAAATCTTCCGGTATGAAGACGAGAATCCCGACATACACTGGTTGGTCCATCCACACATAGTCAGCGACAGTGGTCCATGCGTACTGATTTTCGACGGCTGAATAATTGCTTAACAGGTGAATTGGGCCGTTCTAAGGTGCCAAGTCAACATGACGATCGGACGAGATACATGCTACCGGCGAAGTACAAGACGGACCTCGTACAAGAGTCCAATGAGGCTCGAGCCACCAGGACTATGCAAAATGCTTAGCTGTGTACGGTGTATTGGTCTGCGAACTTACCCTCCATTGAGCCAGATTCCCCAAGGCTCACTGCTGTTCGCGGTAAAAGACCCGTTCGAGGACTCGAACGCCCAGAAGAACAGGGTGTCATTCGGATGATTTGCTTTCTGCACGGGGATGTTCCCGGCCCAATTCCGAGCAAGGGACCATGTCACATTTGGAAGGCTCTGCGTCACCTGAAAGTCTGCGAGAACATCGTCGTGGTGTGAATGGTACTACAAGAAAGTGCAAATCACCACACACAGTTCTGCCATTCCGGACTGTAATCACCGGTCGGCATTCCGGGATACGCCTGAGGCCAACTAGGTTGCGGGCACTGGGTCTGTGCAAACGCGAACGAGGAGAGGGCAGTCGCTGATAACAGAAGAGCGGCACATGATGGCCAGGCCATGGCAGGTGGATAAAAGATGGTGAAGGGAACGTGTTGTCGTGAGGCCTTTAAGTGTAGCTGCCAGCGTCAGTTCCCCGTGGCTACGCACTATCTTATTCGAAGCATGAACAGTTTCATGACCGTTCGCAAGTGCACACAGCCTATGTAAACGTTTTCATTTAGGTATCACCTCCGCTTGAAGCGGAGGACAGCGGCTGTGGGACAACCCCAAAAATTTCCTGGTTGTACTGCCAGTCATATTTGGGCTTTGAAGCAACCGGTTGAATCCACCCGGCGTCGAAGGCTTGTTGTTTTTGCCACTAGGAGTGCTGTCAAGGCAGTGGACAGCGGGTACTTCAACCGTAGCGTCACGTAAGACTCGGTGTGCAAACTGAGTACTGCTGGCAACTTACAATAACATCACCGCGAACCCGTCTCCCCCTGCGGTCCAACGCTCCAGGAAGCCCCATCGGACCTCACCGCGAAACACGTGCTTGGAACATTGATTTTGGGGATTTGCAGCATGGATAGGGAGCAAGTGAATTAAGCAAGCCAATGATTGGTGATGAGTACGCAAACGTCGGCAAAGGTGCCCTGACTGCTTTGCAGGGCAGTCCAAACAAACCTGCATGCAGTATAGGCCCGCAATGCTATGAAGATATCGACGAATTAGGGGTGCAACTAAAATTAATTAGTTCGCGAGGAGAAAAACAACACTCGACACCCTCCTGTGTGCGGGGGGGACCATGAAAGAATGACTTCAGGATCTGTTACAAGTCTTTTGGGTCGAGATTCCAACTCAGACAGGCATTGACAACCGTTGCCAAAATTAGCGGTTCACTCCTTGCCGACTCCTTGAAGGGCACGCCGGAGGAACCTCTGAGATTAGATCTGGGAAGGGTCATGCTGATCAGCATTACAGTACAGTTACTAGTACCAGTCAGTACAGTAGCTTTGGAAACAGGGTGAAACATCCAACACTATGAAGGCTTTGTAGCCATTTGCCAGCACACCACCAATATCGAAACATGTTCAAGTTGCGAGATCTCTTAATGCATGTTTACGCGTGCTCTACTGTACTGTTAATCTCTCTGCGTAGGCTACTGGGTGTTCGTGACGTGGGCACATCCAAACATAATGTGTTCCTATTATTCAATTCGGTGGCAAACGTCAAGTTGGGTCAGGCACGAGTCATGCCACCCTACATCGACCAGCGCGGCAGCAACCATATCATTAAGACAATCAGGTCACGAAGAAGGTGGAGTGCCAGTGTCACGGCGGCTATCACAACCAGGGCACAAAAAGCAATACCGCGATCACGGCGGCCCACAGTGCGCGCTCTGTACTTATTAGCATGAGATACTGTTACAAGTACCCGACAGGGCCAACGATTGAATGATTGATCTCCTTCGTGCGGCATTAGATCTCAACAAGCAACTTGAAGAACCTTGCGTGGAACACGAAATCAAGTCGACAGATCTAACTTACATGATCATCGCGCCCGTTCATCTTTCCTTCCTTTCTTTTTTCTCGTGAGTTTACAGTGGTCGGAACCAGTCCTAACCGATCAATCACCAGACTCTCGGCCAAGTCCACTCTATGAAAATTTCGTCGAGTTCGCGTGGAAGTTGCCCGAGCAGCGGGAAATGTCATCTTGATTATTGGCATCGCCAAGTAACAGCCCACCGTGGAACAGACGGCTCGATTCGGCATACATATCACGAAAAATAAAACAGCAGGTCGTCATAAGTTAGCCTCGCGAACGAGGTCCGTTTCAACTTGCCACATCTATTACAAAACAACAACCAATCCTAGGCACTGGCAGAGAGGGAAACAGCCTACACTGACATTACAATAGCATTTGAGGCGCAATTGCTATTGCTATCGCGCCACCCAGGTAAAATCGCTGACTCATCACAACACCCATGGAAAGTAATGGGCTTGCTCGACTTGTCGCAGTTGCAGAGGCCATATAGCTGTCCCAAGCCTCGACAGTTGCCGAGGGGAAGAGATAGCTGGATTCGGTCGTAGCTTGCCCGTAATAGATGTCCGCTTGGCCAGTCATGATCTCGTTCCCGAGGGAGGACACCTCGCCTCCAACAACGCTGACCGTTCCCGAGCTAGTGTTAGTCACCAGTCCGGTTTGATTGTTACCAAAAACGAATTCTCGGACGAGAGTGAGGGCCTGAACAGAAATGTTAGGAAGGGCAAGTGTGGAAGGAATCCGTCCCTCACGGAGATGGGGTTGTTATAGCCAAGGAGATGTCCAGCGTGAGCAGCAAGAACGTATTTCCAACCACGTTCCTGATGGACGATGCCGGCTAATTCACCGGCGTCGTTGTACCACGGCGTTTCTGGCTTGCATGTGAAACCCTGGATTCCACCAAACGTCGTGTTCTGGACAATAAAACTAAGACACGTGACAATTATGTGCGAAATGTGCAACGTCGTACCTGGATAGCGACTGAACATGCACTTAGTAGGCTGCGATAACGGGGACCAAGGAGGGGACGTACCTTGAGAACCAAAATGTGGGACGAGGGAATCGTCGTTGCCGGAATATATGACCACCGACATGTTATGAGCCGTCATGTTCGTGGCAAGATCTGTCAGGAATGCCATTGGTCTGACCTTTTTAAGTATCTAATTATACCGATTGTGACATGCACTCACTCGACGCCTAGAGAATATTATTCGTGAATAAACTTTGAAGAGAGAGATCAAAGCTTACTTGGGTCGCCGTATACATTAACTGTAAATAATTTGCATAAATCTACTGTAATTCCCCAGAAACAGTCACTTACTGGAACCATTTGTAGATGCAAACGGGAAAGGGATCACTTCCTCCCAATCTTTGCTCGTAGGCGCATGGATTGCAGCACGCGTTTGGGCATCTGGGAGAATGTGTGTGAGCATCAGGCCATCCATCTATAATTCACAGACAAACCATTGAGAAAGACACTTGCATCCATTGTCGCTTCGGGGCTCAACGCATCGGGGATATTGTAGAAATCGAACACGCGGCCGTTTGCTAAGACACGAATTCTAGAATGGACAGGGAAACACAATGGGAAGATGTAGGAACGTACACCATGGAAAGGTGAAATTGATGGCGTATTCGATCATCTCGGTATATATGTCACACTGATACCAAGGGTCGATGGTTCCATTCGGACGACCAGTCAGGTCACGTTTCCATACATCGCGTGCGCGAAGTCTCTGGTGGTGGTCCAACGGAGAACCGTCTCTCTCTTTGAGCCTCGCGGCAAGTCGTTCCTGTGCTTCCAGCATGAACCGTTCCTTGATGAGTTTTGCGCCGTATTTTCCAGAGGATAATGCAGAATCAGAAAAGGGCAATGGGGCGTTCAGAGTCGGAAAGTGTTCTGGTTGAGGGTATTGGAGAGTGAGATTGTACCCGCAAAGTGCACTCCTGAACGGAAACATGAGCATTCCAGGAACACACCCACGCCGATCGCACGTACTGTTGTTGAAAGTACTCAAACACTTGGACATCATACCCGATGATTTGTGGGTACGTTTCTAGTACAGTGACCACAGGCAATTCATTAAATGTTTCCAATGACGTCATGGTTCCATCTCCGATGGCAATTCCCGCCAGATTGACGGGAGGATTCTCCGTTTCAAAGTAGGTTTTTGTGATGTAGGGCTGAGAGTGATTTTACATGGACAAGCTTGCTTGCAAGAAAAGGACAGTACTTACTATGTATGTTCCAGCGTAGCTCTCGCCGGTCAGATGTAATGGTCGTTTGGCAAGGTTCGGAAATACTTTTACCAAGTTGGCCAGGAAACCCATCTGGCCATGTATTAGCATAGCACTAAACCGGTGCGACACTGGTTCTCACGAAATCAGACCCTAGCTGGTCCTCATTAGCGACTGAATGGGTGTCGGAATCAGATTATGATGGGTAAAACCTAGTCCATGTACGCACCATATCCGTCGGCGTCGGCCGTGCTGAACCCAGTTCCGCTAACAAAAACACGTGAATCTTCCACTATAAGACGAGAATCCCGACGTACACTGGTTGATCGATCCACACATAATCAGCGACAGTGGTCCACGCGTACTGATTTTCGACGGCTGAATAATTGCTTAAGAGGTGAATTGGGCCGTTCTGAGGTGCCAAGTCAACACGACGATCAGACGGGATATATGCTGCCGGCGAAGTACAAGACGGACCTCGAACAAGAGTCCAACGAGACTCGAGGCGCCAGGACTATGCAAAACGATGAGCGGTGGAAGGTATACGTGTGCATGAACTCACCCTCCATTGAGCCAGATTCCCCAAGGCTCACTGCTGTTCGCGGTAAATGACCCATTCGAAGACTCGAACGCCCAAAAGAACAAGGTGTCATTCGGATGACCTGCTCTCTGCACGGGGATGTTCCCGGCCCAATTCCGAGCAAGGGGCCATGTCACATTTGGAATGCTCTGGGTCACCTGAAAGTCTGCGAGAACATCGTCGTGGTATGAATGCGGCGAGAAGGCATAACGGATGTCATATCAGCACACACAGTTCTGCCATTCCGGACTGTAATCGCCGGTGGGCATTCCGGGATACACCTGAGGCCAACTATCTTGCGTGACCTGAACTTGTGCGAACGTGAACGCCGAGGAGAGGACAGTCGTTGATAACAGGAGAGCGGCACATGACGGCCAGGACATGGCAGGTGGGTAAAAAACGGTGGAGTGAGCATGCTGCCGTATGCTCTTTTAAGTGTTATATTTAGTTATTTAATAGTCGGGCTCACGGTGAGTACGTTGTTCACGACGCACTAACCCAACGCGGTACGGACGGTAGCCGCATCAGGCAGTTCGTTGGGCCCATCACGATGACTTCAGTTCCGGGGGGGGAGGACAACTTCGACGTTGTTGGGCCACGCCGCGGCACGTGTGAACAGTCGAAGCGCTTCCGTTGAAGTTGTACCCACCGGACAACGTGTCTCATAAAACCAACTGCAACGTCGACTTCTACCAAGCTACGGTAATCGGTCAGTCGCACTCGTTGTAATTAACCGATGCGGCGACACGATCTGATCAGCACCAAAGTTCTCAAACCGCTCCGGCAAGAATCCGAATCACCGACTCGGAGATGAATCTCTCTGAACCGAGCTAGTAGTCGATCCAACTATCCTAGAAAACGGTCGCTATCGTCCTAGAAGACATCCACTTACGATGTGAACGTGGTGCTGAATACATGGTCGTCACGCCGTAGGGTCATCAAGAAACAAAACCAGTACAAGCCGCAATCACCATCATCATCATGACTACCAATGCTGTGGAAAGTACAGCCGATGCACGGAAAAGTTTAAAGTGCCCATGAGGTCCGCTTCCCGCTTTCATTCCGTTGTCAGCCTTGAATCACTCCAGCCCATGCGTGTGGATCATATCCAGAACATCATCAGCTTGCTATCACTGCTCGGCGCCTAGCGCAGCTCACGCAAGCACTAGCACTATAGCCCAGAATGCAGCATTCAGGCTTAGATACGCGCACCCGATCTCACGCCGGGTATTATCATCCAAGATGACGCACGCCTAAACCCACCGCGGGACCGCAGTCGAGTCAGCCTCGCTCGGTCTCCGTTTCAAAGAACGATCCTTTATGAAAAGCGTCGTGAGTGGAGTGGGCCATTCCTCGTTCCTCCGCTTCCACCGGGCCAGCACGGCGCACTGAGCAATGACTGGTTGACCCTCGACGACGATCATCAGGCGCTCTATGGAAGCGACGAAAGAACATAAAGTGATCGACGTATACGGTCCAGAACGTATGAGCCCTTCCTCACCATGGGTTCTCCCGTTTGCTACTGTCAATTTTAATGATGACATGTTCGAGGAGATCGTCAAGAACAAGGATCTATGGTTCAAGAAGAGGAGCGAATTGTCCTCGGGTGGACACAAGCGATAGACGTGGAAGAACAACCTGGCTCAGTTCGTGACATCGCTGAAACACTCTCGTTTCATGTACCAACTTTCCCCCGCCTTGATGACTCCCGTTCAAACCCTAGGCCGAGGAAGCGGTGCGCCCGTTCCAAAATAGGATAAACAAGTAACTAATTTGCTTCCGCGTCCAGTTTGTCCGTGAGTCGAGACAACGTTCGAGTACTTTTTTCGCGTGGCGTTCACGAACGGGACAACGGCCGAGACTCCAGCCGGATTCACAGCTTTCCACCCTTTCTATTATACGATCCACTTTGGTGCGATCCAAGACCGTGCAACTCCACATGAACGGATCCCTCGATAGAACACGCCCAACCCGAAAGAGATATTCATGCCCAACGCCACCGCGGACCAAATCGCCGCCCGCGAGATCGTCACCACGATGAGCAACCCGTCCAGTTCTTCATTGGCCCTGACCCGCGCCACTCCACCGATTTCGAGACCGTAGTACCACGCCCTCTCCAGCGCCCTCTTTCTCTCCGTCGACGTACCGGGGACGTAGGACGAACCGCCTGATCTGGGGACATCTTTGAGCTCCGAGCGATGCGCAAAGAAAACGCTCGAGGTCGAGCCGGACGAGGAGGACTGGGTGCCGTTAGTACAGGGTCCCAGAAGGTGATGCGCTGGCGTGGCGCGCGGACGTGCGTGGGCAACCTCTCCGTCTCGGTGTACCCAACGGCCGAGGCCTAGCTCCTGGAACACTGCGTGCGTGCCCGGCGCAGGCGACCTTCTCGCCACAATGCCGGGAGAACGTGGCTTGCTCGCAACCGTTCCTCGAGCCCGTGGTGCCCTCCTTTTCTTCAAGAGGACCTGGGACCGCTTGTCAGGGAAACCTACCCAGGCAGGTGTTGGGATCTCTGGAACTGGCGACGGTGATGTAGGGCGAACACCGTTCCATGTCACCGAATGACGTCCTAATTTCCGTTTTTCGACTGCCGGGGTAAGAGCTCGTGCATCGTTATGACCGCGTTCCCGAGGGCCAGCGGCCGTTTATCTACGTCATGGAGACGTGGGTGAAGGTGGCCCACAGGGACGGGCACAGGCTCACCTGGCCAACATGGCACAAGCGATCCAACACATGTATCACGAGCTCTAAAGGATATAGCTCGAATATCGATCGAAGTGCAAACATGACGTGTATGCGCGTATATATTGGTTAGGTATAAAACAACAAGAGCAGCTGTAGTCTAGAGATTGTTGCTACACGGAAAATAAGAAGGTCCGCGTCAATATAATGGTATCAGCCAGGTATAGTAAAGGAAACGAAAACGGAGAGAGCATGCTGCGAGATTGCGATCAGGATACACAGAGCAACCGAGTATGTAGTATGTTGGCGAGATGGGCGCCGTTGGGATATATAAGACATTTTCCGAGCGGCAGAAAGCTAAACAGAGAGGGAGGGGTCGGTCAGTGAGTGGTGATACGAAGCGAAACGGACAAAGATCCACACGAGACTAAGGCAGGCAGGCAGGAGAACTTGCGGTCAAGTCAGACGATGCGGAGTCTACCAATCACTCAGCGTATCACAATCTCTTGGGAATCGTCTTCTGGAGAGGTTGGCGGACACTGGATTTGCAAGGAAAGCAAGCCGTCTCGCATCTCAACAGTGACGTTGTCGGGCTGCGACACAAAGCATCCGTGACATGTACCAACATGCTGAGAACAAATCAAAGGACAAACGCACTGTTGTTACACTCGGTACGACAAACGTGCGCGACACAGTGCCCGATTTACGTTCTCTCACAACATATCCATCTTCCGCAAGGTCTGGAGGGGATTTGGCTGTGACGACGAGCTGCTTTACCCGATTCATGGCATTGGTCGAGAGGACGACGGTAACGTCGCTCTTGGACCGACCAGGGAGTTCACACAATGCAGTCAAGACGCTTGTTTCGCTATTGAAGTGTAGGTCCGTACGAATCGCAAAGTTGACGCCGGTCGGCGAATAAACAGGATTGATCAATCCTCTGGCAGGACCACGTGAGCAAGCCTCGCCACCAACTAAACAAAACGCACTTGGTCGTCGACATCATCTTTGCGGCGGCAGAGAATCCCCTTGGTATTGTCGTCGTCGTTGCTGTTGCTATTGCTGAGAGCGGGGCTAGGATGGGCGCACCGGAGGACGAGGCTTGTCTTGAAGATCTCACACTCTGGAAGTCTTCAGGCTCTCTTCTCGATCTTGCGATTACCACCCCTGCAGCACTCTGGGGACGCCGATACGGATGCGCCGCAGCGCGAGGATCGGTATGCACAGGGGATATGCGCGCACGCATGGGGCCAACCGCACCGTGAAATGCGCCACTAGGGCCGGCAGACGGTGGACCCGAAGGAGGGCTAGCACTGGTTCCGACGTGATACGCACGATGGGTATCAATCATGGGTGGTCTCATGTGCTCAGGCTTCAAGAGGGTTGGCGCAGACACATGTTGTAAACGCGGTCGCAGCTCATCACCCTCAACGACGTGACCAGAACCAGAACGTCTGGGGTCCTGGCTAGGCACAATTGGGACGTGTTCTTGAAGCTGCACGGCGGTCGTTGACGACGTAGGGACATATACGTCTTGATTTTGCTCTGGCTGATGCTGAAGTGGATGCTGTAGAACCTGCTGCTCAAGACGCTGTTGCTGTTGCTGCTGCTGTTGTTGATGATGTTGTTGTAGGTCACCGTCATCCCAACGATATGGTGTCTGCGGTGTTGCAGGCATTGAAGAGTGCCCAGGAATGAGTGGGTATTGATACGACATGGAAAAAAAAAAGGGAGGATCTGGGGTTGTGATTGTCGCGTTGGGGCATTTTATAGCCCGCCACGCGTCCGCATCTCGTGACTCGCCAAGCAAGCGCTCGGATCCGAATTTGGTAACACTCGTCGGTATTATGACCGACCCTGAAACGCTAACGCCACTCCCCGCCACCTTAACTCCCGCCATTCATCCCATTGTCCTCTTGTTTAGGGTACATAGAACTTGTTTTCGTGTCATCTAAAGTAGACATCACCTCTGTGTTTTTCTTTCTTTTGTTTTTTCCGCCTCGAATCATCGGCGTACAGGATGATGATTCATTTGGTGGCTGTGTCGTTTCATAGTATTGTTTGACTCACGCCCCCATGTGCGGAAGACTCGAACAACAAAACACATATTTTGAAGTAAAAAAAAAAAGAGACAAATCCACTGACATGACCGACACCGAGTGAGAAACGAAAACATTCACTGCCCCTCGATAGCACTCCCGCTCTCCCCCGACGACACCTGCGGATGCCTCGTCGATCCCACACCCCTCGATCTCGACCGCCGCACCAACGTCCCCGTCTCCGCAATCCTCCCCCCACGGTCCACACTATCCCTCCGACTCCCATTCCTTCCATTATGCCACCCCGTCCCCATCTCCACCCCCGCCCCCGTCCCTACTCCAATCCCTCCTCCCCGCCTACGCGCCCCTGACCCCCGCCGACTCAAC
>JBBPRH010000662.1:0-10467 GCA_038092915.1 Boletus pseudopeckii | reverse complement strand
ATTGTGAGCATTGTCCAATGGAGACTCATCTGCTGGCCAACAGCCCTGGTGAGAGATTAGCTGATTACAATGATCTAGGCAATTCAAATACCAGGAAAAAGTTGTTGGCCCTTTCAAAGGAATCAAAAATCAAGAAATGTGATGTGTTATGTTCATAATCTGGAATGTCAGCCACCCACCATGGATGCTCAAATCCGAAGGTAGGAGCACCAATGCTTGGCCGCCAGTCTGGCATGAGCTCTGGAATTTGCTTCATGCTATTGAGGTCGATTTCAGCAGTGGCATGGATGATGTCTGTTGGAGATCCTTGGGACTGGAACCAACTTGAATGAATCAGGCGCAAGATGGGGTCGGTGGAGGTATGGTGTGCATAGTTGCATATAGGGCTAAGTAAAAGCCCAAGACATTCTGAAAATTGATATAATCAATGTGCCGATCTGCAATATGTAACGGGAAAGACAAACTTATTCCATGGACAAGTTATCATACCAACTTGCCAGCCACTCCTCAGCAGGTTGTCAAGCAAGCTGTGCCATGGCCACTTCAATCTGACACTTCTGATACCACAGCATCATGTGGAGAGTGGGGATGGGTATATCATCAGAAAATGTGTCCATGGCAAGATGATGAGGAATGGGGAATATAATGAGTCGGAGGGTGTGGAGAGACTGTGATTATATATACAGTAATCAGCCCAGGCAGACCTTGGAATATTCTGGATTCACCAACAATGGCTGCCAGTTTCGGACAGGCTGTATACATTTGTTATTATATGATGTCTACTCACAAAAAGAGGCTACTATCCAACCTATCCATAAATTGTGTCTCTCGGCAGCTTTTCCACTCCGCCCAACACTATTCCTGAAGTCATGCATAGATGGCCTGCTGGCGAGCAGCATAGCATGTTTGTCCTTGGCTGTTCTTCTGCTGACTGTGTGCTGCCTGCTCTTTCCATTCACTAGATTTGTGGTTGAAGTAACCAACAGTCCATTCAAACTCAGCCATCACTAGCTCTTCCTCCTCTCTCCACCAACCCATTGTGGTTTTTGCATGCAACCAATGCACCCAATAGACTGTAGATGAATGTAATGTCGGTAGAAAGGTGTTACCAGAATGTGGGCCACCAGCCAGTATGGATATGGTCTGATCCTCTTTATTAGTGATTGGAATGTATTCATCAAGGTGAGTCACACCCACACTGCTCGGTCCCACCGTATGCATTGAGGGAGGTCACATTTACACAGCTCGGTCTGGCCAATACATCAAGGGAGGTCATATTCACACTACTCGGTCCCACCATATTCATCGAGGTGAGTCCCAATCACACTGCTCGGTCTGGCCATATGCATTGAGGTCAGTCATACTCTCACTGCTCAGTCCCACTGTATGTATCAAGGTCAGTCACACTCACACTGCTCAGTCTGGCCATATATATCGAGGGAGGTCTCACTTACACGCTCAGTCTGGTCGTATACATCAAGGGAGGTCTCACTTACACACTGCTTGGTCCCATCATATATATTGAAGCCAATTACCCCCCCCCCCCTGCTCAGTCCCATTGTATGCATTGACTTTGGTATCACTCACCCCACTTGGGGCCACTGTATGCTACATATTTACATGTCAGACGGGCCCGACCATGTCTTACATGCCTCATGTATCTCAGGCCCATCATGGTTATCCTCCATACATGTTGGGTGGTTTGCAAGCAGGCTCAACCATCTGGTAAGGGAAAATGTGACCACATGGGCTCAGCCAAGTCACTTCAACAGTTTTCAGAGTTTCAAGAGCAGGTTCCACATGAGGCAGTTGTGTTCATTGGCAGCATTGTCAGTGGTCCCTTGTACCTAGTACTATAGTTTTTGACACCATCTCTTATACAGATCCAAAGCATCCAGACAGCCTATCAGACTCACAGATTCAACACTGGAGAGCCACTCAACATTGAGATGCTCAAAAGCAAGTATCAGACAATATTGCCAAACATGCACAAGGTTATGGAGAACAACCATCAGTGCAAAACTCAAGAGGGCACTGCAAGATTGAGCTTGTGCTGGAATGTAAGTAATTATGTTGCTGTCGCAGTTGATATTTAACATTTTTTACAAGGATGGTCTTCATTCCCAAGACTCGTGATGTACTAGATGATGGTGACGACAACAAGTTCAGAATGAATGGACTTGAATTAGAGTCAAGCACAGTGTATCTCATACAATTTGAATATCATCTGCAATATAATTTGTTTCTATGCTAATCATGTCTGTTGCACTGCATTTAGCCATTGTATGGCACTGTATCACACTTGACTACTATATGGTGCTGTACTGCACTTGGTCGCTGTATGGTACTGTACTGAACTTAGTCACTGTATGTATTGTGCAGTAATGTGCTTAGTCGTTGTATTATGCAGTGCTACACTTAGTCACTGTATCACACTGTATCACACTTAGTCACTGCACAGTGCTGTACCACATTTAGGGCATGGTACGGCACTTAGTAAATAGTTATGGTATGGTACAGAAATGGTAAAATGTACACTAAGCAACAGGCCAAGTAGTTTGGATGACAATGGGATAACTGTGATACACCTGTAGTGCACGGCTGTACAATGGGCGACCTTGCTGTGATGCTGTAAGCACTGTATAGTTGCTTGCTGATTTGCTGATGCAGCCAGTGTGTTGTGGCACCACACTTAATCTCATACTTATGTGTAGCTTATGAATTAAAATCTACTTTGTGATACTTGCACAAGTTCACAGTAAGTTGACAAGTGATGAATAAGTGACAGTTTCAGAGATGGACCTAGCTTTAAAAAAGTGGCAATTTACTTGCCACACATTTTACTGGAACTCTACTTACATGAGCTGTAAGTAGCCATAAGTACCTATAAGTAAGGTGTGAAATTTGCTGATGGCAGCTGCTCATTCCCGTTGTAGTTGAGAGCCAAGTGCAACAGTTGCAGCACAATGTGTTCTGTCAGTTGGTGGAACTCCAGGCTGAGATAAAACTGCAGGTATTCGCCCTTTTCCTCCCCAATTGTCCAGGATGTTAACTGTTGTTGCAATAGGTCCAACAATTGTGGCAAGTTGAGTTGGCCAATGATCTGCAGCAGCAGCGCTATCAAGGAAGGTGCTGGTCACTCGCACCAGGCAAGCTGTCTGTTCACAACATGGGTACAGTAAACTCAGGCATGCACTTAGTCCCTGATTTTCAATCATGCCTTTTAGAGGCAAGTCTCATTTGCCAAGTATGTGGTGGTCGGCATGATGGCTGTGCAAATGTTTACTGTGGCTCTACTCGCCAAGTTGCTGTGGAAGAAGTAGCCTCTTTCCCTCTCATTGCCACTCTCTACAGTTTGTCATTGCATGTAACAACATCTACAATTGCTTCACCGAGCTTTTCATGAACTTTACACATGCTTTTGAAATTGTGCTTCCCTTTCAGGGAGAGGGTTGGTCAACCAATCTGCCTGGATGTGCATCACAAGAATTGCAAATGCAGTGCGACAGCCCCGGCAGTATCTGTATACTCTCAATGCAAGGCCGCAGCATGCCAGGATGTGCTCATCAGAGGCTGAGAGTAAATGTGCACAGAGGTGCGTCACCAACCATGCTGATGGCAGACAATACACAAATGGTGCATGCACCATGATCTGCTGCTTACGGCCCTGATGCATTATCAAACCCACCCTTGACCTCCCAATCTTTGATAACATGGGCACCTCTACTAATGGTGACAGCAGTGAGCTAATAATTGAAAATAAACGATGCTCATTCCAAGGAAAACACAAGTATTGGGAGCTCACGGTGCTTGCAATGTAGGGGGCTTGCCTGCTTGCAACTCGCATGAGAGCAGCCTCAAATGACATCCTGGACCTTCCCTGACAAATCCACAGACAGGCAAATGATGGACCACTGGGTTTTCCAAAGATGGGCTCAATGTGTCCCGCAAGATGCTCCTTGAAAATGACCAGGTCGTGAAACCTTGTATGTGAGAAAATCAGCATTTCGCATTCCACCAATAGACAGCCAAGCACATACTGTGTCATTCGATCTGCAATACACAGTGTCACATCATGCACACACCAGATGCAAAACATGGATGCAAATGCAACCCCATGCTTGACTTGTTGGCCACCAAACCCAGTACTGGGCTTGTACCTGACACAGTCTGGCCACACATATGTACATGCTGGTCCCCTCCACATCAATGCTTTGTTCCAAAAACGGGGCAAAAAGATGGTCATAATGTCCCTGGCAATGGGCCTCCCAGTGGAGATCGCCCATTAGATCCCAGTGCCTGATATATATAAAAAAGGTGTGAGATTGACCAGCCCAAGCAAAAGCTGAATGCACCACTCAGAACACACATCGCAATAAGCCACAAACACATGGAAAGAAACATAGATGCTACAGTATGATGATGCCCAAAATGGGCTGGCAAGTCCCAAACATCTTGCCCGCAGCAAACACCAGTTTCACTGACCCAGGCACACTTCTGGGCATTGCGAAAATGCTGTGCAAGATGCCGGACAAACTCAGCGTGTGTTTTCCAAACACGGGCAATGCTCTAATAGCCTTTCCAGCTGCAGCACTTTGACATGTGTAGGACCTCCAACTTGGCATCAGCCCATTCTTGTGTACGCTTGCTCGTGCATTGATGGATATGGAACGCGATCCCTTGGTCCATCTCCTCAAATCTGAAAAGCAGGCCAGCAAAAAAATGTCCGAGAAGGAAAAAGGAGGGTCGTCACACATGCACAATCATCCGCACACGCCACAGCAGTTCTCCTTGTCGGGCACCTCTTCTGGGTAACAAAGTGCAGGACATACTAGGGGCAAGCTTAGCAGCTGGCGGCACAGAGAAATAAGCCCAGCATGTCAATGGCTGCCAGGCATCATTGCTATCAAGAGCACAAGGGAAATGTCAGGCTGCTTGTACCTGATCAGAAGGTTGTGTGCAATTGAAGAGTGCATGGCCATGGGGGCTGCCCGCCTTGATGAACATCCAACCTGTGTGCAAAAAAAAAGGGTTAAATGCTCACCATATGCCAGATGACGACCCACCTCACCTGTGAGCTGCCAATGTGAAGCATCTGCAAAGTGTGCTGCTCTTGCCCGATCCAGCATTGATCACACATGTCGATGAAGAGCAGCCACACCAATGCAACTGTTGGAGCGGCCTACCTCACTCAGCATCTCTGCGTCAGTCCACCCAGCCATCATATTGTTCATTGATAATGACATTGGGGCGCCCAGGTCAGCCCAGGTCGACAAGCACGCGTTCCACTTGTTGGGAAATGAGCAGGTGTCCCGAGCGAATGGAAAGTGGCACGAACCTCCAAGACACCCAGCCATTGCTCATCTTGCACCCCGGCATGAATCCCTTGCACATCAGACCGGACCCGATGGTCTCCATTGTATTTCTGCCCTCTGTCAGCGATGGGCCACCTTACCCCAATGCATGATTCACCCGGAATGTACTCGACCCATGGCTATGTGCCATAAATCCCTCTCATTGTTCCACAGTCACATTGATGTCTTTGGCAACCATGTTTGCTGTCCATTGTCGAAAATCATAACCACTGATGTCGGCTTGGAAAAAGGCAGTCAGCTTCGCAGCCTTCTCCAGGTGCCCCCCAAACTCACCTTCAAATCTGCATGTGTGGCTGAAAATGCTCCAGTGGCCACGTACACAATCATAGCCCAGTGCTTCAGCCAAAGATACATCCCAGCCTACTCCCGGTCGTCTCTCCTTGGTCCGAAACATGAGCAGGTCCTGCTTCACAGCCTTGATCCAGAGATTGTGGATTGTGGTCGGGGCAGAGGCGGGAAAAAGAATGTCTTCAGGCTTACCAACGCTCTCCCAGACATTGTCCCAGAGCCTCAAAATGAGCAACAAGAGCATGGGACAGTAGGTGCGATCAGCATCATCCAGACTAGGAAAGAGAGGGACTGACTTGGCAAAGGAATCATGCTCCCTTCCACCCTTGAGCAAGGGGAAGGTGACCAGGATGTGAACATTGGGCTTGTTTGGCATGTCTTGTCAGGGAAAGATCGTAAGCTGAATGTCTTTTCACATCAGCACTATGTTGGATCCTCAATAAGAGCTTGATTTGATGATGGCACTGACCTGCTCAGCCCTCAAGGACAGCAGGAAGGCACACATCTGGATGCACATGCGATGGGTCCAAAAGTAGCTGAAGTCAGCGAGACATGAGTCGATGAGCAGATGCACACAAGCCTGGCCTACATGGTGCTTCTCATGATGCCTTGTCGAAAGTTTGGAGCCTTGTGCAAACTCGGCAGACAAGAGATAGTTGCGGACTTGAATTCACATCTCATCAGGGATCGACACCCAGCCTCCCACAAAAAAAGGGAGTAAAGCATCCACAGGTAGCTGGAAACCGTGGTGACATAGGCACGGTCATCCAGCCACCCCTGCAACGTCAAGCAGAGAAAGCGCAGAAACACCTGGATGGTGGCTGTGCAGCCAGTGCCAGTCAGCAACCAACCAGCCACACCAAAGTTATGCCAAATTCACCTGCACTAGGAGCTGGCATTCCAGTACACATCTGCAGACCAGAAAACCGCTCCCATAGGTCACAGACGCAGGCGTGGATTCACTTGGTCGGCCAGCATAGCTCTGGACATACATCCTGGGGTGACGGGGCGACATACCACACGCATTCCTGGTTGCTGGCAAGTGCAAGTCGCTGCTCCTGCACATCTTCATCACTGTGGCAAGGCATGGACAGAGGGGGGGGAGAAGCAGTGAAGGCTCAGCGTGAAGGCCTTGCCCCTTTATACTCGCCATGATGCACGCTGCATCACGAAAAAGAACCCATTCCAACCACCAGTTGGCACACACAATTGACCCTCACTTCATGAATTGGATGCAGGTTACCATGAAGGAAACACGGCTGCTCACAATTGGAGCGCTGTGCTGGTCCCCATTCACCTTCAACCCTGAAGTGTGGTCGTCATCCCCTGACGTCACAGCCCCCATCTATAAGGCCTCCCTCTCCCTCCCCCATTCACCCTCAACCCTGGAGTGTGGTCATCATCCCTAATGGAGAATAATTTCTGTACTATAGGAAGGTTGTCCACAGGGAGAAGGCGAGGTAAACTCCCCTATCGGACTACATGTGATGTTACAGGCGATCATGTGAACCTGGGTTCACTAGCATAGAATCAGCGTATGGAGTGTTAGACCTTAACACACAATGGGGGCTTGTGCACTATGCCCGGAAGCAATGTTATCCTAATTTATAATGGCAGACAACCATATTTGACAGTGCTTGACAAGTGCTTTACTCAGGTATGTCATGGGTTCCTCTTAAGCCTGAGGTCTGGCTCTGGGGTGTCTGCAATAACAAGTTGTGAGAACGGATAGGGGGGTGTAGAGTATGTTGAGAGCAGCAAGAATTACAACATAAATCGACCACCAACTACTGTCCATTTTGGCGTACAATACCAGTCCCTACAACCCTACAATGCGGGATTTATGTATACAGTGACTAGGTGGTTTAACCTCGGAAAGAGGCGGTGTAACCAAGATTGTTCAGAACAGGGAGTGATGGGTAGAGAAGAAAGAAAGCACATCATGAAAGACGAAGGTGAGGCAAGCATTGGGGAGAAGGTAGTTGGGGGGCGAAGGGCCCAGTGTCCAAGGGTAGTTTTGGTATTTGAAAAGATCAAGCCTACGCAACTCAAGAGCTAACCAAAGTTAGGATTTAAGAAAGTAAAAGGCAATACCAAAACTAGGGAAATACAAGGAAAACTACTACTTTATATACATATGGGTATGGCACACAGACCATGCTTTAGGACTGGTGCGGAAGTTGCTGGAATGATTATGTAAGAGTTCTGAAATCTTCTATGACATACAGTAATGTGGGGTTGCGTCATAGTCCAGACCTGGGATCGAGACTACATGATTAGCTATCATATTAGCGTTTCATGGGGATGTCCATTGGCTAGGAATAGGCAACTATGTAGGTATAGGGGTTAAATGGAGAAGGACTGAGGAGAAATCATTTAACCTGGCATGTTGAGGCTTGTCTATGCTGGTGTCAGTTGTTTGTTTTGTGCATAAGGGAGAGACAAACAAACCATGGACAATCCAGCCAGAACACGCATTCTCTGATACTCTGCTTGTCTAACATATTTCTATCATAAATCAAATTGAACCACATTGGCATTAGCAAATGATGTCAGATTCTATAGAACCAGCATAGAAATGAGGAATTGCAATAGGAGCCTTATGGCATATGTTTCAACTGCTCTATCTGATCACCTACATTGGCACTATTACAGACCGTATTATTTTTCTCTTTATTTCCTAGCTTTCTACAATGACTTTCACATTTCGCCCCTATTTATAGACTCTTTTTGGCCCTATACTTATCATGGTACAACAGTCATTGTACTCAGATGGGCCTTCTTTTGTATGTCGCTTATAATGTTAATTCTCTATAGGGACATTCTGCACTGAAAGTTTTTCAGCACAATGCCTGGTTGTGGAAGATCATAATTCAATGAACTACACTTAGTTAATTCCCTACCTATTCCACCAAGCGCACGAACATTCCACCACCCTCAATTCCATTGAGGCAGTGTTTGCAGACATTTTTGGATATCTTCGGAAAGAGGTAAGCCTTATGATTTCCACATCCTGAGCACACTAAATACTCTGAAGATTGAACTTTACCTTTTCAACAAGTACAAGCTGTGTTCCGTAATGTTACAATTTTCATCCTTTATCCATGTATTCTTCTCTTCTCTTACTCCTCTTCAACACATACATGGAGACAGACCTTTACTTCCACTATCAACTTCATTCTTCTGGTAAATATGAACATGATTCTCCTTTTACATCTGTAGTTGAACTCCTTATTTCCTTTCCCGTCATGTTGGTCCATGCATATGGCACATGACCCTTCTTCCATGTACTTTCCCTTTCTTTGCTTTTCCTGTCATGTTGGTCTGTGCACTCAACCTACAGTTATAAATACCTTGTCTTTCTACCATAGTCTGTATTCTTGATCTGTGCAATACTAGCATACAGTGACCTCAAAAACCCTTTCCATACTGACCCTTATGGCAGTGCACTTCGTGCACTGCCAGACACTGTGGGAATTTCACTTAGCTTTGCTGGAATTATAAATACTACATACTCTTGGCTATGTAATCGCCCCCTAGGTCATGTGATTTGGTTCCCAGGATATGGAGATATAGTCAATTCAAAACAGTAATACCATGGAAAGGGTTTTTGAGCTTTTGAATTGCTAAGTGGGATCTCAGTCATATTGTAGCATAATTGCCATTGTTTGTTAGTACAAACAAAGATACATATATAAATAGTATGTCTGAGTTTCAACAAGCTCCCACACTTCTTGATTCTCAACCACCATCATGGTCAGATCTCTTTCTCTTACTCAACAAAATACCATCCTCTTTTTGCTTGATTCTGGCCATTTTGGTGAAGCCATTGCCAATCAAACTGGTGTCAGCCCTTCTGCCATATCTAAACTTCATTCCAAAAAGCGTTCTGGCCTTGTTAAAGCTGTTGAAGGTCATCCCTCCAAGCTTTCTTCTACCAATATCTGTCATGCCCAATATTTTATCACCTCTGGAAAGGCTGAAAATGCTGTCCAAGTGACCAGATCACTTACCAACCTCATCAACCAACCACTCTCTGCCACTACTGTCCACCTCCACTTGAAAAAAGCTGGTATGAAAGCTATAGTCAAGTCCAAACGCCCTATTCTCTGGAATATGGAGGATTGGAAAAAGGTAGTATGGTCTGATGAGACCAAAATCAATCGCCTAGGGTCAGATGGAGGCAAATGGGCATGGAAAAGGGCAGGTGAGGGCCTTAGTGATAGGCTAGTGCAGGGAATCCTCAGGTTTGGAGGAGGTTCTCTCATGATGTGGGGCTGTATGACTTGGGAGGGAGTTGGTTTTGCTACCAAGATTGATGGTAGGATGAATGGAGACCTCCACCTTCAAATTTTGAAGGATGAACTCCAACAAACCCTGGAGTATTATGGTCTCAATCCTCCTGACATCATCTTTTAGCAAGATAATGATCCCAAGCATACCTGCAAGCTGGTCAAGAATTGACTAGAGGAGCAAGAATTCAATACTATGGTGTGGCCTGCACAGTCCCCTGATCTAAACCCTATTGAACATCTCTGGGGTTGACTCAAAAGAAGGCTTGCACAGCATAAAAACCCTCCTAGTGGAATTCATGAATTGTGGGAAAGAGTTCAAGTGGAATGGGATAGGATACCAGTTGAGGAGTGTCAGAAGTTAATTGAAAGTATGCCTAGAAGGGTTCAGGCAGTGCTTAAAGCAAAAGGAGGCTATACCAAGTACTGATAATATTCAAATACCCTTTTTTATTCAAAAGCTCAAAAACCCTTTCCATGGTATTACTGTTTTGAATTAACTATATCTCCAT
>JBBPRH010000661.1:0-10538 GCA_038092915.1 Boletus pseudopeckii | reverse complement strand
CAGTTGTGGGAGGAAAATGAACATACCTCAGTGGCTGCAAGGCACACTGCAACCTTAGGAGCCTCACATGAAAAAACCTCAGAAAAACTAAATTGAGGGACAAGAAGAAGTAAAAGAAGTTAGTGGTGAGAGCAGCTAATGTTGGATGCACCATGTTGTTCATAGAACTATGGCAATAATGTTGGAAAATAAAACCTATGACAATTTAATAAACCTTTTAATCAACACCATCCCTAAAGAACACAGCCCCTTGGATCAATATCAGAGATTGTGACTGATTGTCCTTCATGTTGCAAGTAGAACCAAATTCATTAAACCGTGGTACTATCTCACATGCCTTAGACTCAGAGTTGAGCACCATGTGATTAAGGCTTCCCATAGCTGGAATCTCATAAGTATAATCAGGAAATCTGGAGATGTGCATGCCAGGATAGTAAGTGGACTGTGATAATTGGGTAAATAGCCTGCAGGCCCTGAGAGGGAAGACTTACCTGGAGGCACATTTTCACATCTGACAAGGGCTTCACTAAAGTTTTCTGCAGATAACACGTCACAGAATGGGAATTGAGGAGGGAATGGATTCTTTGTTGCACAGTCATACTGAGCAATAAGCTTTGCCCACTCAATGACTTGTCGAAATCCAAATGAATAAAATTGAAGCTTGGTTGGATGATCCTCTAGTGCATCATCTGGTGCTGTTACCTATGTGTCAACTGTCATGGAAAAATAATGAACGCCTGCAGCAACACTGATCTCAGTGTTTCCAGTGGCAAGAGGACCAGTGTTCCTAGCAGAGGCTTGTTGATCGCAGATTGAATGAAGTTGCTCTGGTGCCAGTGTGCATAAAAATCCATTATTTTGATGATGTGCATGCAAAACAACTTCTCCAGACTGTCATGATTGAGCGAGTAGCATGGGATCTGAAAAGACATCAGTATTATCTGTAAATGTCTACAAGTCTTACAGTACATATGAATGAGTCATCAAAACAAGTGTCTATATCCCCAAACTGAATGTCTTCCTCATGATATTGCTCTGAAATTGTTTTGTCATTAGTGAACATGATAGATAAATGCACATGTGCGATTTTTATACCAACTCATGGGAAAAACTGTCATGTTCATCTGTGATATCTTCATCTTGGACAGAGAGCTTTATGAACAGGTTTATTAGTAATGAACCAGTAGACAGAATGTATATACCTGGGTCATGTAAGGCCACTTCAGTAGCCCAATTATCTTCATTTGGAGACACCTCATTGATACTGGGCTCATGGTACTTCTTGTGTTCACAGATTTGTACTTGGTGGAAGGAAAAATCATCATAATCATCATCTGGCTCAGTATCACCATCTTTGTCTGCATGGTAGTGATAATGTGGCAGAGTGGGAATTGATACTTGCATCATATCATTGAGGTTGTGGACAGAGTAGGTTCTAAATAATGTATGGGGTTGCACCTGGGATCGCTGGTTGATTCGTGAGCTCCTAAGCAGCATGGGTGAAGTCAGAGTGTGTTACGAGAGGGAATCTCCTATAACACACAGCTCAGAGCTTATGCCTTGCAGGCTACACTAGTCCTGGCTCAGGGAATGAGGGTATGTGGGTCCTTTCTGAACAACACAGTCCATGATGACCAAGGGTCAAAGCAATGATTATAGCATGGTGAACAAAGTGGATTAGACTGGGGAGTCCAGTCGTCAAAGGTTTACTTTATATAGGTTACAAGAAGGTGCACAGACCATGCTATGTGTGTGAGGAATTACTATAGATAGGTAAAGTAAAGAAGTGTTTGTGTAAATGAGATAACAGAAATGATTGTGAGAGTAACAGAGATGAATATGGGAATAGATAAGGTTTGAATATAACAGTAATTAAAAGGGTGAGGTATGTCATGTGATTTGGGACATGTGATTGTTCTCATGATCATGTGTTGTGGTCACGTGACTTTGAAGGTAACAGTTTAGACGATAAATTTTTTGAAAATGTTCATATTATAACAGAGTGGATGGATTCCTTCAAAAGACTGGTGCTACAGATCCTCTGCACAATATTGCAAAAGAGAAGTCACAGAGGAGAGGTCTCAAGAAGGTGGAGGGACTGAGCCTTTATGAGATGAGAGAGCTGTTGATGTATATAGTAGGGTTATTGAAGTGCTGTGGGCAGACAGGACAACCTGAGTTGAGTCACCAACGGTGTTTGTGAAATGAGGGGCAGAGCGAGGAAGCTGAAAGCCGAATTGTGAGCCAGGCTGAGATTTCTGCCAAGTCAGCTTTGGCCAGGGGGTATGCACTGCTGTCTCAGCAGGATGCTGCAGAAGGAATCAGGGTGTGCAATTAGCATGAAGCATAGAACAAGAAAATAATGACCATACTCATCTTATTTCCCTGTGCGCCCATTCAAAGCACTTTTTTTCCACTTGGCTAAATTCTCCACTATGCAGGCCATTGAATTGAGAGGCTCACCTGTGGTGACAATGTTTATTGGTGTGGTCCTAGTAATGGTCTGGCTCTATATGCACTCAATGTTTTGCATCTGTATGATATGGCTCCCACTCCCTTTGTTCAACCTTGCAGACTGATGAGTCAACTGGTGATCTGGTTGATCTGGTGAAAAAGAAAATGGCACAGAGTACTTTGCAGCAATGATTAGCAGTGAGTGGGCTTACTGTCCAAGAGAGCTTGAAGAGTTCTCATTTTCTTTTGTGTATTAGAACTGACTGCTGAATCGTCATGCTAGAGGGCCGGATCTGATTCTTCTGCAACAGTAGATCACTTCTTCAAAGATTTTGCCATGGGAATCACTGTGAGTAGACTGAGGACTTTGAGAATGAGCACAGGTCAAGAGAGGGCAGTCACCCCGAAGATTTCTGCAGTTTCTTTATACAATCACGACAACTCAGACAGGGACCTGACTTGATGCATAAGAAAGACAGCCCATCAGCAAAACAACTTACCTCTGGACAGTGGATGCCAACTCCATGACACACCTAGTACATCAATTTTGTTTATCATGATGGTGACTGGCAAATGTCCTTATTTCTTGTGTATGTACGGCTGAAGAAAATTTATTGCTTACATGATATTACAAATTTACCAAACAAATAAATGTGACACCAGAGAGTTTGCTACATGGTCACTAGAAATACTACTGTAATATGTAACATCACTCAAGTAAGCCGGCATTGCACATTCTACCCTTCAGAGTAGTATTCAGGTTGTGTAGAAGCAGGTTCCTTGTATAAGCTTTTCCAAGCATGCTTCACATTTGTAGAGCCACAAAACACTTTTTTGACAGTATCAAAGGTGACCATGAGGACATCTATGATGGTTGTGTGAGTGAGAGGGATATTGTTATTGAGATCACAAGAATTTTGGATAAACTTGTAGAGTTGGGCTACAAAAGGCTTCATTAGTTCAAAATATGACATGAAATGGTCAAATACTATCCTTGATAGCAGCTGACCCAGCTTCTGATTGTATAAAGCTTCAATGTCACTCATTGTCTTTGTTGATGCCCACTACTTGAGACACATCTGCTCAACAGTCTTGTCGCAGCGAATCTTGTTGGGTGCTTGATAAAGTACACACACCAAACAAGAACATAGATGAGTGATTCAAGGTTGTGTGAGAATGTGTGAGCTAAGCTGCTGAATGGTTTGATGAACTCTTGGAGGAGGTCAATAGCCATGAATGGTATTGTACTTTATGTGTTTTTAGCACTGAATAGAATAACATGAAGAAGTTACTTACAGTGTGATCACCACTGGATACTCCTTGGGTTTCTGTATCCAGCAGAGTGGCATAATTAAAGTTGATAAGGAATTTGCAATGAAATTTCTTGTTGGCAATAACATCTTCCTATTTCCTTTGTACATCTGAAGGGGCAGGCCAATGAGATGGACAGATGTACATGAGAATATTGTTGAGACTGATATTGCAGTGAAAAATACAGTATATGTCCACTAGAGTATAATGAACTGGCAAGACAAAAGTGAGACTTGGCATGAGAAGCATAGCAACAAACTTGCCATGAATGATATCGATGGAAACACATACAAGTTCTCATAAAGAACTGAAATTGACAAGAGGTTCACCAACTGGTATCATTAAAAGATGTCAATGAATATATGTCTTGAAAAATATACAATGAATTAGAAACTCAGGTTGGAGCAAGTGTATTGTTTTATTGGCACCTTCCACTTGAACTGTCCATGAGTCAACCAACTTGGGAAACCCAAGAAGCCCATAAATCTTTTTCAAAATCTCTTCCTCCTTGAATTTCCAACCTTTGTGCATCCAGTAGTTCTTTACAATGTACCATTCCTTCCCCTGCCTGACTAACCAGGAACTCATTGCTCTTCCCCAGATCAAGTGGCTGATAAAAATAGGATGCACAATGACATATGCAGTATTGCACATATAGATCAACTGGGCCTTCTTGATTGTGGAGCCACTGTTGATTGATGTAAAAAAGAAGGAAACAGTGTGGGATCTGAAACAACCAAACCCTACCTGGGGCTTAGCACAATCAAGTAGGCAAGTGATAGTAGATCAAGTAACTCCTAGCCTGCACTTTAGAAAGTGGGAAAGACCAAGAGGACAAGACTGAGGTCCTCTGGTGGCTCTTGGGCCTTTATATACTAGATAGGGGTTTACACTTGTGTACATTAGATCTAATAATATGCTATGCTACATGCTTGGTAGGTGAGGTGTACATGAGGCTAACATGTGTATCAGTACAGCCATGGAATGGAAGGGACGCTTAGCATGAGGAGTACATGAGGCAAGCAAGTCATAGATAGGGGCATGAGGCGATCTAGACTAACATGTATGATCCTGCAGGCAGACATGAGGTAATCTAGACCTTGAATGAGTCATAGATAGTGGCATGAGAATGACATAAGGTCTGGAGGTCTAGTTCTATGAATGGACTTTGAGCATTTAGAAGGATCAGGTTATAGGGGCCATAAATAGAGGCTACATGCGAAAATCATTGTGGGAAGCTAGGAAAGATAGTAGAAATAAAGGGAAAAATAACACGGTCTGTAATAGGATTAATGAAGATTGGGTCAAATCCTTGTGTGGCCAGGTTCCCAAAGACAAAAACATATATGATGGGAACAAAAAGGTCAGCAGACTTGTATAGGTTGTAGCCTAAAGCATAGATAGTACCCGAGCAGTCAAAGAGGTGGAGACAGAATTCTTGATGGGTGATAGAGAGGGCGACCACAAATCATCTACAAGGCTGTGACATAAACACAGCATATGCCTTGTGAATGATGATGCACTGCAACTGAGTACTGTAGACAGTGGAATAAGCTCAAGGAATATTATGACATTATGCCATGCAAGCCAGTTTGTGGATTGAGTTGCCTGCAAAAGACAACATTGGGCTTGACAGAGAGCTAAGAATTCTCTATTGGTTTTGTGGCATACTAGGAGGACCAGAGGTGTAAGGAATGGATTGCCATCTTTGCCTTCTTGGCTGATACTGTGTAAGGGGGGGATCAAGTTCCCATCCCTCTGGACAGGACTCCTTTGTATCTCGATCCAGAGAAGCTGTTATATCCCATATATATAAATTGACAAGTCCAACTCCAGACTTCTGTCTACAACTCCGGCATGTTCTTTCTTGGAACATACTTCCATGCCCTTGAACTTGTATGTCCCATATCATAGTATCCTCATCTCCTTATTCATACATTCCTATGCTTCTCCATCCATTCTAGTCTCACTTTGTAGATACCTCTGATCCAGTGTCTGTCTCACTTAGAAGCACTGCCCTGGTGAGATACTGATTCTGTTCCGTTGCTCAGCCTGTTACTCATTATACCTTATAAACCCCCAGTACGACACCTATATAGTTAGTTTGAATATCAACTTGGAACACTACTCCTGATCCCTGTTTGAACAAGTCTTGATGACTCATTTCAATCTCTGATCAACCTGATGTTTGATTACATCAAGTTATAATTTCCAAACCTCTGACACCACTGAAATCCAGGACATGGACTCAAGTCAGGGCATACCATATACATACAGTGAGGCCAAGTGCTGACCCCCATCTCCTGTATGAAGGTGTTTGGAATAGTGCAAGTTATGGGTTGCTGTCTGAGCGAAGGATTTTTTGAATTTGAATGTGAGGTAATGGTGGCAGACTGCCTGCAATTGGCTTTGGACCAGTGTTTGGTTGTAGATGAGTGAGTAAGTGAGTTGTTGAGCTAATGCACTGCCATAGGAATCAGAATGGGATTCCAGTGACCACTGAGAAAAAGTGACATCTGTTGTTCTGTTTTCAAATGCTGAGCTTTGATGTAGGAGAGGTTCTTGAGAGCACTAGTACTAGTAGACAGCTGGCACCAAAATACGATATAGCTGTTTTGAGGTTTGTGGCCAGCCTGTTCATGTATTGAGACATTCTCAAGTTCATTGGCAAGTTCCATGTTGATGGTAATAGCCTTGAAATTTCTGCCATCCAGCAGAACCAAGCATATTTTGGCACAGAAAGGGGAGATGAGATATTTAGTGATAACATTTAAGGATGAGGCAGAGTGGCAAGCATTTTACCCAGAGGTTTGAAGCTATGGAAGCTAATTAAAATATTCTTGACTCATCTATATCTACTATATTATATAAGCAGGCAGCAGCCTAGTAACAATAAACAATAATATTCCATGTCCACATCATGCATCATGTGACATATCTAAGTATTATCAGATAAGGCATAATAAATCTGCTTATTCCAATAGTGGTTCAGCCAAAACTTGTTTGACAGATCATGACTTGTGTGTTTGGTAAGGTGAGGAGTTGCACTTTTCCTGAAGTATGGGACCAGATGAATAGGACAATGAAAATAGGACAATGGGAGGACATCTCTAATTGATTTCCCATTGCTCCTCATTCCATGCTTCAGAGCATAGAGACCTGCTGTATCCACAGTTGTTGTGTACCTGGGAGGTTGTGCAGTGACATTAAAGTATTGCACATACGTAAGGAATTTATCTGTACCAAGCATATGGAAAATGATTCAAAGTTGAACAATCATGTGTCCTGAATATGTGATGAGCCCATAATCAGATATAAATAGTCAGACTTACTATTCAGACTGCCTGATGGCCAATTACTGATGTCCTTGTGAAGGGGGAGCGACATTAACAGTTTGAGTGGGCTTGACTATGCTGAGATCGTGATAGTTCCAGGTTTGAACACAAACCTTTGTCCAAACTTGAATCCTGTCAGTGATGACTTTTGTGCAAGCAAAAGCAATGAAAACAACAAATAATGGGCTTTCCCAGACTTTTGCTTTGCCTCCCGTGGTTAGAACACTATAAGCTAGGGGAATAGTTATCTCCTAGATGAAACAGTATCTAGGTTTGCTAGATGTGAGTCAGTGGAATACTTAGTGTAACTAAATGCATAGGTTGTTTGTCAATTCCCAACAAATATTGAAGAATTGGAATTGAATTGGTTCAACTATGGTCTGGTTAGTAAGATGTTAGTAGTGTAAACACATATAAACAAGTATAAACAAATGCAAACATATCTAAATATATGCTAGTCAACACTACTAGAATGCTAGCCTTTGTTAAAAAATGTTAGAAGGTCAAATGAGTCAATTGCTATAAAAGGGCAATAACTTTGTGGCTGGTAATCTGCAGATACGCTGGATTGTTAAGATGTTGAGATGTTCCAGATGAGGCCGGAATGGGTTCACACTTCACTTTGTTCACTCAGATAGGTTATAGTAATACAATTTTAATGTTTGCTAAAGAGAATGCAATTCAGGGTTTGTTTGGCTGTATTGTCACTTATCTCTTTAGATGTGCAGTTAGCTGATTAGCAGATGTAGTTAGGTTCTAGTAGAATTTATATTGTTGGAAATCTGTTCCCTTTTGTTGCCCTATTTAGGGTTTTCTCCCAAAAGGTGTTCTATATTACTTGTGCACTAATGTTACAAGTATTTTACTCCTAACAATATAACTAACAGGCTAAAGATAGATAAATATAGGTGCTTGGCTACTTTATAATGCCAAGAGATTGATTACAAATGCCAAGCTCTTGCTAACTATTGTATGGAATGCTATGGAACACCATAGAATCTCATGGGACTCCATGGAATGTCATGGAATACTGGTCATGTGATGCAAGGCTATGTAGGATATGGTCACATGGTTGTTTTCTATCTCTCACACTTAGCTATGTATGTGATATTTACATTAGTCATATACTTGTGGATAGTAACAGAGCTATATGTAGCAGAAAAACATTAATATCTCCTGGATTTCTTAGTCAAATATTCTGGAAATTGGAAAGATAGTGGGTCACACTAAGAGTCATTAGGCCCTAGAGTATTGAAAGATTCTAACCATTGCAAGTGGTAGAATTAAGTCTATTTGGGTGATAGCTTTGACTATGCATGAAACAAGTTTGATGCTGGTCAGCAGATAGGCTGGAGTTGAAGAAAGCATGCCTCTGGCTGCCAATACTATACTTTACACTGTTTGTGCAACTTGAATGATCAAGACAATCACAAATTGCTGGGCAGAGTTCAGATAGTTTGGAGACAGTGGCAGCTTCTTCGATAGTCATCCGGTGGTGTGGTTTAACAGCAAGATGGATGGCAATGGTACACAACATGAATGTGCATCTTGAGTGTGGCACCTTATTTGATATATTGTTGATGAGCACATTGGTGACATTAAAGTAGTCAATGACCTTGCAAATGGGGGTGTGATAAAGCATACTATTAGGCTCATGCTTCTCATTGTCAGTGGAATCATTATCATTGCTGGAATGCTCGTGGAAGGAAGCAATTGCTGTGGCCAAATCAAACCTGAAGCACTTCTCAGAATTGTCAAGGTGGGGGGTGATTTGGGTGTAATAATTTTGATTGTTTCCTGCATGGACAGAGTTGTTTATTTCTGACACATGTACATGTTTAGTGACATCTGTGGACCACTGCAAGGGGGCACCAGACTCATGAATGAAGGGCACAACATGTTGCATGAGTTTGAGCTTGGGAATTTGAAAATGCTCAGAACATGTAACAGCAGATATGATGGCATTCTTGTAGGAGTGAAACCTTGCCAATGCAGTGTTAAGCTTGTCCAATTCTTGTTCATAAAAGGCAGGCATCTGGAAAAGGTAGCAAAAATCCAATAGAGCATAGATAGCAGGTTTGAGATCCTGTCTCCAAAGGAGCAATAGCCAACCAGCATTTGTAGGAGACTGAATTAATGGTCAACTTCATCTGCCCTGCAACTGAAATGCACCACTATACATATGTTGTGGTCCCAAGACATCCAGAAGAAATGGTGAAGTGGCTCGACTTTTAAGAATAGAGCCAAATTCAACACAGGCCAGTCCCTTCAGAAGGGTTCATGGATGCTGTTGAGTCCATAAAACTTTGCAACTTCAAGCAAAGCATAAAAATCAACAGGATCACCTTGACTACACAGTGCCTTAATAGTGTGGAGTCAACAGTTCAGGGATTGTGGAACATGGCCTCACCAAATTGCTTGTAGGTAGCAGTTAACATGGATGATGATCTTGGGTCTGTACATGCAAGCAAACACTGCGCTGGTGTGTCTATAATGTATCCAACAAGTGGTGTATAACAATTCCATAGGTTGCCACAAGGATCGTTCATGATGACCCTGATGGCAGCAGCAATCTTCAGAGGTGCAAGCACCAAGTCAAGGCAGTGGTAAAATATTCAATCAGAGAGAAGCGAGCAAATATGAGACTTCTTGTGTATGAATAATGGGACTGGAAGTAGAGTGAGTAACAGGTAGGCATGAAGAGAGCCCTTGCTATGAACATCCAAAGTGATGTTGGCAAGACTCAGAAGGAGGGGGTGTGCCATGTGATTCCTAGAGATCATGAAAATATTGGTTTTGTCTAATGACAAGACAATGCCTAAAAGTGTCACGCCCTTGGGCAGTTTATAGTTTATTCTGCAGAAACATAAGCATACTGTGTTGAAATCATGCAGATTACAAACTTACCTATAGCTTCCATGCATGCTCAGCCATGAGCCATTCGTCATATACACATAAAAGTTGAGCAGCACTGGACCACATTTTCTGGGGACAAAATCAATATGACACTTGAAATGAGGGTGACTAAGAATGCTTTGGAGGCATTCAACCAGGTCTCAGTAGAAGAGTGTGGTGGATTTCTTTGTTGGGTGCATGGAATGTATAACTTGTGAGCACCAACAAGGACCAGAGGATAAGAGCTCTGCAAAATGATGTAACTGCTTTGCAGTTCAGAATGAAATCAGAAGTTGTGTAATCTATAGATATATATATATCTCCTGATCAGTTGTTATGAGCAATAACATCAGATGATGTACTCACCAACTGCAATGAGGGAAAGCTAATGATCGCAGCCATGATGCAAGCTGCTAGTCTTGTTGGTAGGTGAATGAATAGTATAGATTCTCCTTGTGGAACTCACCTTATGTATCAGAAAAGAAATTGTCCATGAATGTTCTCCCATGTAGAAAACTCTAGGATGCCCCTGGAAACTGTTCC
>JBBPRH010000660.1:0-10650 GCA_038092915.1 Boletus pseudopeckii | reverse complement strand
CTGGTGGAGCATTTCCCGATGGGTACGCGGATGTACGTTCACCCATGATCCGATCCTTTTTTTATCCCGAATGTTCTTCATTAATCCCCCCTTCTTTGCTCACAGACAAGAGGCACTTTGTCTTCAATACCTGGAACGCGATCCTCTCCCTTGCGTGTCTGGCGACTGCAACACTGGCGGCGTACGCTTCCGTCACATCGATCGTTAATGCTTTCCAGACGGGCACCTCTGTAACGTCGTTTGGCTGCATTTCCCCTTTTCAATAATGGGCTCGAACCTTGCCTGACTCAATATCTGGTCTTGGGGGGTAAGATGTGTACATATATGTATGTTTTACATTTTCATGCACAGTTGGAGAGTTTCAGGTGTGCGTTTCGTCGATGGAGTTCTACAACAAGGATACAGGGATGTGTATAGTAGGCAGAAATGTTTGGATCCGAAAGAGGAGTTTTAGTGACAAGATACACCTTTTGTGCTGGATCTTCTGGGCGATACCGGCTGAATGGAGTATAGGTCAGGTACATCCGCGGAAGTATGTGGGGACAAAAAAAGATTGTCCGCGCCATCGGTTGGTTCAAGAAAACCTTGACTGAGCCATCTCTGTGAGAACCGGGCAGGATTCTCAACCAGGTGTCGTCTCTGGTTGTGCCTTGACATAGCCCAGATATGAGCCATACTATTCGCGATCATTTGTTTTACCTTTTTGAGTTCCACGTGATCACGATTACTTTGTAGAACACCGAGGACACGCGACATGTTCCGTTTGAATTTTGAGACCCTCCTTGGCAATTCCGAAACTTGAGGTTGACGGTCTACGAAACAGCCGACGCTCTCGCAGCTCATGAACTCGTAATGCGTGATCAATGCGCCGGGGGTAGTGTGCCGAGAACCGCGCATCAATTCATGACGTTCTACCCTCATGTGGGACCCGCGGACGTTGGACTTTTGTACTACATGTCTTGGATTATTGTCCCTGTCTCACACCCCAACCGAGATGATGACGCCCTGGTGATGGCTTCCTGGACCGTGTTCGAATCAAGGTTCTGATCTAGCGTTGGCAGAACGCCCCGGCACCCCGGGTCGGTAATCAAAACGAGAGCGTGTAACGATTAGAACGACGTTAGAGTGAGATACGGTCTCCCCCCGGGGGCCGAAGGAAATGACTGTCCGTCTGGCACGCGCGATAGCGAAGAGCCATCCTGATTTCCATGTCACACACAATTGCCATGATGATGATGGAGGTATTTATTTTAGGTATTTGTTTATTTTTGAGAATGGCGGCACGGTGTTTCAAACAATATTGACCTCGGTACCGTGTTCCCACCATCATCCCTCTGTTTTTTCAAGTGACCGATTCAGTCCCAGTCTACGAGGGCACCGGATCCGCGGAGAAACGTGTTTGACTCTCACCGCGCTTGTAGAGCGGTTGACGTCGGGAGTCCACAAGATAGTTGGTAGACGTGTGGTCGGACCGGGCCGTGAGGGATGTGCATCGTTCAAGTCATCTCACCACGATGGCGACGACTTTTGACCACACTTGTTTTGCATGGCACCTAGGACGAAACTCGACAAGTGTGAGACATCCGAGGTCGAGCATCCAGGCAATAACACTGCTCATCACACTCAATCATGATTCCGTTGATGATGATGATAATAGATTTCCACAACGTTGCGGTACACTAGAGTACTACATGGGTGACTTGTCTAGTAGTAATATCGGAGAATAATAGAAAGAAAAACGAGACATCTAGTCGCAGACCATATATATATATGGGTGTTGTGTCCTTCTGACACGTTACATAGTAAAGGGGGAAATCAGAAAAGTAGAGAGCGTTGTGATGATGTGTACAGGATGAATAACGAGCAATGAATAACAGCAGACCTTTGCATTTCGACAGAATACCCCAACCCCTCCACGATCGATCATGGACAGATTTTTATAGCCCACGCGCCTCCAGACGGTTGCGGAAAATCTTTTGGAAACCAGGAACATGGTCAAAGTCCATGAGCGTGTAGTGCTGTCCGGGAACGTCGGTGTACGCGGGCTCGCCACGGCTGTAACCGGACCAGGGCTTGAGCTGGTTGTTCAACCAGTCCTCCTTGGTACCACGGAGTGGGTTGGCATAGAAGACATCTACTGACGCTGAAATCAAAGCATGTCAGTACAGATGGACGAAAGAGCAAAGACAATCGACTCACAAACTGAGCTACTTGGGTCGTATGTCTTACCACACTCGATCAACGAGCCGGCGATGTCAACCCAGTGGTCGAGCTTCTCGGGCGTGAGCTGGAGTTCGAGGAGACGTTCGGGAGGAGACAACTTCCAGACAACGTCGAGCTGCTCCTTGCGCGTGAGGGGCCTCAATGCCGGTGCGAGGTCGTTGGCGTCTTGCTTGCTTATGAGGCTGAGGAAGTACGAGAGGTTGAGCATACCGCCCGTCCAGTCGATCTCGTGCATCCGGTCTGCAATGTTGGGAGGAATGTTGATAAGACCGGTGAACTTGACTTCATCGCCCATGGCTTCGAGGCGCTTGGCAACTTCGAAGGCGACAACACCACCGTATGAGTAACCGGCAATGGCATAGGGACCATGAGGCTGCGTCCGCTTGACAGCTGAAGCGTAAGAAGAAACCATCTCGTCCATGGAGCCGAAGAAAGGGTGCCCGGGTTCGAAACCCCGCGCACGGAATGCGTAGAAGGGCCGCTCGTTCTGGAAGTACTTGGCAAGGTTGACGAAGATGAGAACTTCACCGACACCGGGGTGAACCATGAAGATGGGGGTCTTGTTACCGGTGAGGTTGAGGGGAACGATGGGATCGTACTCCTCGGTGCTCGCATCCTTGGAAACCAAGGAGTTTACATATTTCGCCAAGCTGGAGAGGACGGGGTGCTTCAGGATCTGGATGGTGGGTATCTCTGGCAACTCGAACGCAGTCTCTCCCTCGCGCTTGAGTCTGATAACGTCAATGGAGGTACCGCCGAGTTCGAAGAAGTTGTCGCTAGCAGACATGTCGCTTACGTTGAGGTTGAAGATGCCGGCGTAGATGCCAGCCAAGATCTTCTCGGTCTCAGTGGATGGGGCAACGAAGCTGGCACCGCGAGCGATGCTCAGCAACTCCTCGGCGCGGGCGATGTGCTTGGCAAGACCACCCTGCTTGAATTGGTTGACGAGACGAGCCCTGGAGAGCTTTCCGAGGGTAGTCTTCTCCATTTGATCAGCGGGGACGGGGATGATGAGTTGAGGGGGAAGAGTAATCATCTTCACAGAGACATCGCGGAGAGCACGGTGGGTAGCGAAGAGCTTGGCGGGAGCATCCTCGTCGTTAAGATCGAATGTCGGGGAGTAGAAAACGACGAAACCCTCGGTCTCTTGGCCGGGCGCGCGATAGGGTGCAGCAGCGAGGAATGAGTGAGTGACACCCTCGACTGTCTGGAGGTGTGTCTCCAGTTCTGGGATACCGTACGAGACACCGTGCACAATGACAGTGTCCTTGATACGGCCGCTCAGTCTCATCTTGCCGTTTTCGACGATACCGACATCACCAGTGCGGTACCAACCGCCCTCAACAAAGCTGGAAGCCGTCGCTTCGGGGTTGCTGTAGTACCGCACAAAGATCATTGGACCGCGGACTTGAAGTTCCCCGCTCTGGCCATCAGGGCGGGGAGTAACACCATCTTCGGGATTCACGATCCGCACCTCGCACCCAGGAACGGGCGTGCCAAGCTCCAAGAACTCGTATGCGGGAGGTGTGGCCAAGACATCAATGGGGTCGTAGATGCATCCAGCGCTGAAACAGTTCCATTTAGATTGCAATCACCATGATGTACACCCGTAACTTACCAGGTTTCTGTCATACCGAATCCAGCGGAGATGACGAACGCGGCATCGCCATCCTTCGCGAGGTTCTTTAAGGTTCTGTTGAAAGCAACAGCGGTGCTGCTGACAACTGCTTCACCACCACTGTTAATGCGCCTCAGGGAAGCAAGGTTGAATTTCCCGAAGAGGTCGGTGCGTTTCCCGAGGTCGCGTGTGAGTTTAGCGAGCAAGAAGTTAGGTGCGAATGCGACCTCGATTGACTGCGTGCAGGTTAAACAACAGTCAGGCACATGAAACTTGGAGCACCATTAACCACAAACCTTTTCCTCAATCAAGCGGAGGTATCGCAGGGGGTCAGAGAGAATGGCGGACGCGTGAACGTGCAGCTGCGAAGCACCGTATACGAGTGGAGTGAAATGCATTTCGAGGGAACCAGCGACGTGGTCAAATCCGACCCCTGATTCCTCGTTAGCACACCATCTGGTACTAGGGAGTCATAAAACTCACAGTTCATGATCTTGGACTCTGAAGTGAGGCCGTAGCTTCGGCCCTTGGCATAGCACGCAGCGATGATGGTGCGGTGCGTGTGCACGACAGCCTTGGAGAAACCAGTCGACCCGGAAGTCAGGAAGAGGATGGCTTCATCGTCAGGTTTGGGGACGTGGACAGCAAAGTCCGTGCCCAATGTCTCGGCTGAAGCTTTCAGCTCGGAGAGCAAGTGGATGTCGAGGCCAGGGATGGACTGCACTTGGTCAGCGCCGCTCTCGTTGGTCAACCAGGTTGCCGAAGAGAAAAGATTTTTGATGTGAGCGACGTGACCCTCTTTGTGGGCCTGCTGAGCACTCAAAGCGGGCTGCAAGCAAGGCACGCAGCCAGCGAGGATACAGGCCCAAACAGCTGCCATGTTGTCCTCATGCTCAGTGAGGTAAACAACGACTACTGATCCAGCGGGCTTGCCCCAGGCACGGATAGCCTTTGCGAGGGAGAGGGCATATTGACTGAATTCATAGAAAGTCTTCGTTTGGATGGAAGAGTCGTGGACTGAGGAGGAGACGAAGCCCAGTTGATGGTGAGGGTATTGGTGGACAGCGCGAGAGAGAACGTCAAGAAGAGTCTCTCGGGCGATTGAGCTCGAGAGAGACGACTTCAATTCATGAGTGGCATCGACAGGGGCGACGGACGAAGAAACTGCGACGGAGGCCATGAGGAGTGATGGAGGTATAGAAAAGGTAGGTTGAGAGGTATTATGAGTGCGCTTCGACGTCTAGGAGAAAGAACTTGAGTGATGGGATGCATCAGGCTGCTCGAACCACTCTTTATACGTTACGGGAGGTGGATCACAAATTGTGATGATGATTGAACCGCCAAGCACACATAGCTGTGTGAACGACCAGATTCAGATTCGAAACACGCATTCGGATGAGCAAACGGTGAGTTACGTCCCCGGATCAGGCAGGGACCAAAAATCCGCTTACCGTCCGTCGCAGTGGACCGCGTGCTACGCCGATCGAAGATTGGGTTGGCAAATGGAAGGCATTGCACCATGGGCCGTGCCTGCGATACTGGGGCACTGCCCGGCAACGGTCGATGATAGAGTGGAGAAGACGGCGCTGCACGACCTCGAGCGCGTCATCCGGCCAATGCTGACGTGACTAACCCGCAATATAATGGAGGCAGTGATTAGCCGATTCGATTCAGCAAGTGAACCAGCTCACGCGTGTCGGTCATCATATCTCGTGAAGCCCTGGGGAATCCAAGACCGATGCAGTATGACTTGGTGTACCAAATTTCAGTCTTACACCGCGAAAGCCCGGTAGTTCCAATGGCAATGGCTTTCTTGCTTCCTCAATTGGGCCACCCAACTGCCCTTCACCGCAGAGGACGGACTTGCGCCGACATTGGTCGCCAAATTGTCATCCGGTAGAGTCGGCGACTCCATTCGCCCGTGGTCTTTTCGGGTTGTGGCGAGCACTGGCCACAGAATGCACATGGACGGTTTGATGGAAGGTACGTTAGTGATACACAAAGCCATCCTCAAACGCCATTGATAACCACAGGAATTAATCATCATCTTGCTCGCAAACACCAATCGCAATCGCCCTTACCTCAAAGAAGTCACTCAAATGCGAATCGAGACCCGCTACAGTGAAACGGGGCCTCGCGATGACTGGAAAAAGCGTTATAACAGTTCATTAGTTCTGTCGGCGAACACTCGGTCGAGTTTGTAGAGCCTTAGGGTGTCCCACTACCGTCTATATATTGGTCTATATTCTGTACTGTGAAGTGCATTTCTAAGCAGCTGCACGTGCAAATATAGCATGATTAGCGCCCAATACTACGCGTCGCTCCAATGTGGGTCGTTTGACTCCATTCTAAAGTTTAACGTCACCCCGACCGGGCATTCTTTGCACTGCCAGCTCTCACTATCGAGACTCGGACGGCTCATCGAAATGAACTACCGGGCCGCCATATCTCCTGCACTTCAGGGGGATTACTGATCATCCGTCAGCTTCGCGTTGACAAGCTCGACATGGGATGAACGCGGGGAGTTCAAGCTAGCCAAACCGAGACGACCGTGTGCTTCCCGCATAGGTTTTCTATGAACGGGTGTGTGCGCACACTGCCTTTCGGCTGCAGCTGCAGATACTCATAATATCCGCAGATCGTCGCGATGGTTTATTCCGTCGGGCCAAGACTTTCTGCAAGACTGCAACAAAAGTCACTCAAATGCCCCCACGGAGACTAAGCGGGGCTATCTAACTTTTTTCGTGCGCAGAGTCACTCCGCGAGATATTCAAGAACCATAGGAACCAACTGGTGAGTTAAGGGTCAGATCGCTCCCTCTTGGCGCCGACAATTGAAGTCTCCAGCCACCATCAAAATGTAAGCGACGATTATCGTATACGGCTGTGTCTACGGCCGCGTGTGGTATTGTGTCAGTACTGTTACTCCGCCAATTGAGTAAGAAAAATCACTCTCATTTGGTTTGGAAGATCATTTACCTACACATTGACAACCTTCTTTTGAAGAAGAATCATACCGTCGGCGTCTACGCAGAACCATCGGATCGTGCCACTCGCCGTTGATCGGGCCAAGCATATGTAGATGTCAGCAATTGTAGTTTGCCCTGGCACCCTACTCGTCCGCATCTGATTGCCAGACCGCATCCCACGTTCCGTCCGTTTGACCCCAACTCTTCTCGTTCATTCTGCGGATCTTCTATCTGATTCTCCGCAACTGTCATGGCGACGACGTGCTGTGGTTCAAGGACAGAAAGACACAATGATTGACATATCCATTTTATAAAACGACCCTATCCATTGTTCAGCTTGCTTCACAATCATGGCGATACCAGCTGACATACATCTTCTCGTCATGTTGCCCGCCATCAGCGCCCAATGTACCGGTGCCCGTAATGCGGACGATTATCTCGGTTGTTTCAACCACCGACGGTCACTAGATACGGTACAGTCTCTTTTTCTCTCACTGAAGAAATTCCGAGAGAAGCTGAGAATCAGACATCTTGGGCCGTTTGCCGGTGCCATTAGATCGCATCACGAATAAAATGGACCATGCTCTGATTGGCACGACAGCTCACTCGTTAGGCTTGGCGGTCAAACTATATCTGCGGCGAGGTCTTTAGCTGAGGGGTGTGTACTTTCGTTGTTCGATCTGCTCACTCCTCACTAGAGCAACTCCGAGCATGATATCTTGGTAGGCCTTCTGAAAGGCTCTTGAACCGTCACACGACTGGTCAGTAAGTCTTTTTTTGCTTTTCATTTCACTTGCATTACCCGAGTATGATGGATCAAATAGCCAAGCCCGCACTCGGAACGGTTTCTATACATACCATTCCTCTTACAGTAAACAATCAGATGCTCACACATTTTTGACCACGCTCGGAGAATTGTGTATTATCTTCTTCGATGGTCGATAAACCTGGTCATGGCAACTGTATGTGTCTTCTGGGCCGAACTAGATCTTCAATGCTAACAGAAGCTATCTTTTGTGATATGATGTCGGTATCCGAGTCGGACCAGATGTGATTCGCCAACGTTGACTCCTTGACAACCTTGCTTGTAATTTGGGTCTGCCGAACGCTCATATTTGCCGGTTCAAGGATGGTACATGTGTTGCTTCGGGAGAAAATGAATGCCACAGAAATAATACCTATACTGGTTCACATCGAAAAAGCTATACATCTGACCCTTGTCAAGTTGGAACAGAGCAGACTAGTGTTTCCAGTGACCCTGGCCACTTTGAATTATTCGAGTTAGTGAAAAAAAAAAAAGGAGGCTGTTTCATCCACAGCAACATAGCTCGGTTCCTAATGATGACGTTCTCGCCGTACTACAGTATTCAAACTGCACATTGCGACGTTGAATAGCCGCAAGGACAGCCATTTGTGGCGATAATCAATCCGCCGACGCTTGCACCGACGGCTAGTTCCCACGATGACCGGTCCAATCGGACGACATTTCAACTAGTACCTGTGACGGGATTGATGTCCGCGGTCGATACGTGCACTGGGTAGTAAACAGACCAAGTCGAAAGCAGAAAAGATCAAGGACCAAGGTACCACACCGGACGATAAGCACCTCCATAATCTCTGAGGACCTGGGCGAAGAAACAGTCCAAGTGCGACAACGTGGTCGAATCAAAGCCTTCACTCGTTACAGTAGCGTGCGGTAGACTGCCTTTTATTTTACACTTGGTATAACCAAGGTATCGAGAGACACAGGATCGCGGACGCCAACGATCACTTTCAAAGGCAGATAGTGCGGACAAGGAAATAAAGAAAGAAAGCCGAATGATCCCTCTAGCCATCCTACGGTCCAGATATTTAGCACCCTCTCGTTTTGTCAACTTGTCTTTGAAATCACAGTCCCCAGCGCTCGTCCTTATCAGCAACAGGCTAGCCCCGTAAATCCTCTCTCTCCTCTTTTGTTGTCTTGTCTTGTCATCTCGTATCTCAACCCCCCTGGTTTTTGTACAGATTTTGCAATCTGAGTCATCGTTATTCGACAATGCAGGCGCTTAGATTCGAAAAGACCGGTTCATTTGACGAGCTCGCCATCCGCACTATCGCGAAGCCTCTGCTCGCTCCAGGCGAGGCGCTCGTCCGGGTGAAGGCCGCAGGGATCAACGGGGTGAGCCATCTCCCACTTTCTGGTGCCCATTTCCCTTCCCATTCCACCATCTCGGGTACCCGTCTTCACCATCATCCCATTCTAAAGTGACGAACGCTAACTCCCTCTTCCATTTTCCCCCTCCTTCTCTTTCGTCCCCACGCTTATGCGACAAGTCCGATGCAGCAGCCGTTTTGGGTATTTTACCCTTTGTGACGACGCCACGCACCCCGGGTCGAGATTTTTCCGGAGAAGTCGTAGATGCGTTGGATGATACGGGCGCGCCCGCGAATGCGTGGATCGGTGCGCACGTGTGGGGTACCGGTAGCTCGCGAGGGTTCACCTTTGACGGAACGTTTGCAGAGTGAGAACCCGCGCACAGAGTTTCACGTGGTTTCTGATGTGTTTGCCTTTGTTCGACTTAGGTTCGTCAAGGTCCCCTCGGCCGTGCTGAGCCGCAAGCCCGAGACATTGAGTCACGTCGAAGCTGCGAGCATGACGCTCCCGTGGCTCTGTGCATGGATCACGGTCGATACGCTCGCCAACGTCAAGGAGGGAGATAATGTTATCATCGTCGGTGCGTAGGGTTCTCTCCTCCCGCATGGCTTGAAGTGGTAACCCATGTACTTGGCATTCGCGTGCTTACAGGTGCTCGCGGTGGTATTGGTTCCGCCGCGGCACAGCTTTGCAGAGACCGAGGAGCTCGTATATTCGGCACCTATACCTCTCTCGCAAATGTGACACCACCACCGTACCTGACGCCAATCGAGCTGACATCCAACACGGCTATACGCGATGCCATAGCAAAAGAAGGTCTTCAAAATAAGATGGACGTCCTACTTGATTGCGCAGGGTATGAACACCCTTTCAACGACGCACTCTTCACGATGACACCAAACGGCTCCGGCCGTGTGGTCGTGATGGCCGTACACGCAAAGGACGGCTTGTTCCCAATCAACATGCGCACCTTTTATACCAAGGCGTTGACGCTCAAGGGCATGCTGTCGAGCATTCTCAACCCGACTGAAATCAAGGACTTCCTGGACCTGCTCGCTGCAAAGATCGACAGCGGTACATTCCAGGGACCACAGGCAGTCAACACTGTCGACCTCAAGGACATGCTTGCGGTGACCGGCGCACTGAAAGAGATATTGACGCGGTCCTCGCACCTCCGTTCAGTCATTGTCCCTTGAGCGACAGGTGAACCGATCTGGTTTTCTTCGGAACAGCCAAAAGTGGATCGTATGTTGTAGTGTCCTGATGTGCTTGACATATTTAATGTACGATTGCTGTGCTTACCACTTGTGCAAACTGCTCGTGTAATGTCATGCCTTTTGCGAGATCGCACATCTTTGAAACACTTTTTCCGGCTGGGGGTTCAAAACTGTCGTGTCGCGAGGCCGATTTAGTGTGACGCCCGTTTTTCGTGAGATCCCCGCACGTCCATGAAACGCTCTTCAGGAACCTGAGACTGGGTGGTTCGATTTCTCTCGCCGTCGTCTGAATCGCGTCGCGAGTGGCCGATTCAAGAAAGGTTCTTGTTCCGCCGTGGAACACGATCCAACTTGTGTGTGTGCGTGTGACGCCAGTTTTTTCATGATAATACTTTTTCGGGATACCGGGAGGGGGGGGGGGGGGGGGAGGTTTCGAATTGTTTCACGCTGGCGCGTCGCGAGGGTCGATGCAACAAGTTTACACGGGACG
>JBBPRH010000659.1:0-10672 GCA_038092915.1 Boletus pseudopeckii | reverse complement strand
ACTGGGTTATTGTGGTCGGTCTTGCAAGCCACAACGGACAGTAGCTTCTGGCATGTTTGTCTGACTATTCTTGCCGCGTTACATCTTCTCTATGCTATGCTCCGCCCCCTCTTCCGTCTTAGTGGCACATCGCCGCGGACACCCTACACTGGACCTTAGGTTTGAGGAACCCGTTGGTACTCGTGACATACCCAAGTAAAACACTCATCAAGTGTTTGTCTATATGGTCGTCCGCCGTCATAAATATGGATAAAGTTGCTACCGGGCATAGTGCACAAGCCCCTGTTGTCTGTTGAGTGTCTAACAGTCCATATGGTGGTACTACACTAGTGTACCCAGGTTCACATGATCACCTGTGATGTCACGTAGACTTGATAGGGGCATTTACCTCGCCTTTGCCCTGTGAGTCACCTACCTGTAGTACAGGAGTTATCCTCCGGTTCCATAACACGCCAATCGTCCGTTCTCGTCAAGGGTTCTTTTTATCCCCTTCCTCATTTTCCACGTAAATCCGTGCGTGCAGCCGTGCGCCACTCGGTAGTCATCATATGCTCTAGCATTCCTCTTCCACACTCGCTCCCTCCGATCCCTGGAACATCTTTCCTCGGACTCGTACCACCACACCGCCTAATCCTGTCCACAACCTGTTGGTGTATGTGAGCTCCTTCAGAACCTTTTTGCCCGTAACCTCCGACCGAATAACGTACTCGCTCGCATACTCCACACCCTCCTCTACCACCTCAACCAACAGTACTACCAATGAGCTTCAGCTCGACACCTATGCCCGGACCCTCTTGGGTCGTCTCATCCAGATTCGCGCAAATGGCCACAGCCCTCGCAGACATCGAGACTGAATCTACTGGGGTCACGACAGCCCCAGCAACCCCTGTTCCCCACTCACCCATGTCACCTCGTTGTCCTGCCGTTGGCAGCATGCCATTTACTATTCTTACACAAAATCTGAACAATCCCCTTCACCAACAACACACCATTCCTCCAATGGACCCTGTCAGAGTATGGCTCCAGGCCTTTGAGGTGTGGCAGAGGATCTATCAGAGCACGGGAGCTGCCGCTGGTAATCCACCGCCCCCACCTCCGAACCTCCGACAAGAGTTACCCATCCAGCAACCTTCCTCCCGCCGCTCTCTGCCAATTCCTCTGTCTTCGCCATCGGGAGGTTCCCCCATGTCATATCGACCCGCCGCCCGAGGACTTCCTGGTCCCTCACCTCAAATTGGAAAATCCATTGCAGCGAAACCAGACCACTACGACGGGGATAAGGTAAAGTTCATGACCTGGTGGCAAACAATGAAGCTGTACCTCATCAGCTTCGAAAACCCTCTCTACGACTGGCAGAAAATCCTGATTATTCTGTCTTACCTTCGTGGCCCAAACACAGCAGGTCGTTTCGCGGATCTCATGGCAGAGCTGAACGCTGTGCATAACATGACCTACGCGATGTTCAAAGAAAAACTGAAGAAAATGTTCCAACCTGCTAGCTTGGTTCGTGACACTCAAAAGAAGCTCTTCGAGCTCAAACAAGGCAAGGACACGGTGGAAGACTACTTCATCCGCCTCAATCAGCTAGCCAAGGAGGCCAAATTTGCCGTAGGAGCAAACGGGCAAGTCCTGGTGAGCCAAATCCAACGTGCAGTATATTCAGACATTGTAGAGTATGTCGAGAGAAGCCGCCTGAAGATGATCGACTTGACCAATGTGGTGGAATGGGAGACAGCCCTTGTCCAAGCTGCAGAGGTGTTGAAAGAGATCGCCGAGAGAAAAAGAACGGTATTCGCAACCAGTCCTACTTATGCACCCTGCTTCATTCCTCGTCCTCGCCCGGCATACAACGCACCTGCAGGACCTCCACCCACTGCAGCTGCTCCTGCAGCCAAACCTCACCCGAACGCCACGGGAACCTTTGGCAGACAAGGCGCTCCAATGGAGCTTGACAAGGTCCGCGCTGCCAGGATATGCAAAAAATGTAGCAAGCCATGGCCTTGCGCAGACCACCCCCCACAACCTACCCTAGACAGGCCGGGAGTATCGCCATCAACAGGCAGGAGGTTCACCCCGAGATGTTTGCAAATCTTCGCGCGATGATGACAGACACAGAAAGAGGAAACAATAATGTAGAATATGCTTCGGATGTCATAGAGGACTCGTCTTTTCTCCTAGTACAGTAGACACCAGTTGACCTGCTGTACCAACCCCTAAGTCATTGCTAGCAAATTGTTTCGTGGTTCTAAGCAGTGATGAGACTGAGTCTGATGAGATCATTGTAAATCTCCCAACCTCCAAAGTAAAGATAACCATCCTACCACGTCTCTCTAAGAAAAAGGTGGTGTTCAACCTATCTGTAAAAAAAGACGACGGACCAAACGACTGCCAGACCATCCCGCGCAAACACCCGTCCAAATCCCGACCAAAGGAAGAGACGACCTCTCGTTCCTGATTAAATACGCTAGACCCTTGGTCTGTGCATTGGATGAAGGCTCAGGCAGAAAATACTGATGTAGAACGAAACATCAAACACCTGAAGTCATTCATCCATGATACCAGAATGATCAAAGTGTCTCAGGACCTGGTCCAGGATCTCCGGACGATGACCGCGGAAGACGCCTATTGGGTATTACGCGAACTACAAAATGCACCCCGATTCCGCAAAGTGTCATCCCGCCTCCCAAAGAGGAACTCCCTTGAGGTTCCAGTACAACTCACGTTGGCAAATGGAACAAAAGCCGAAGTGAAAGCCCTCATTGATTCGGGCTGTACTGGATCATCCATCCATGAAAACTTTGTGGCTGAAAAGGGGATACCTACTCACTCCCTCCCCCGTGCACTTACAGTGTACAATGCCGACAGCACTACCAACGCCGGAGGCAAGATCGAAAAATTTGTCATCGTCGAACTCCAGGTCCAAGAACACAAGGAACAGATAGCCCTTGCTGTCACTAATCTAGGGCCTAATACAATCTTTCTTGGACATGACTGGTTGAAGGCACACAACCCTGCCATCAACTGGAGATCAGGGAGAATTTCATTTTGTTGCAACAACGACCACAGAACCACCTCTGTAGATGAAGAGGATGACGAACCAAGCGAAGACTTTAGTCCCTCCAAAGGAGATCGCCTCTTCCGAATCAACGCTGATGAATATCTAAAAAATGTCGCAACGGAAGTAGCCATTAAAGACTATGCTCAAAAGAAAAAGAGGACTTTTGAAGAAGTCGTGCCAAAATATGTCCACGAATACAAAGACATGTTCTCAAAAGAAAACTTCAACACACTACCCCCGAGACGCCCTTGGGACCATGTGATCGAACTACTCCCTGGAAACCATGAGGTGGACTGCAAAGTATATCCACTCAACCCGGGAGAGCAAAAAGAGCTCAACGACTTTCTAGAAGAAAACCTCAAGTCGGGACGCATCCGACCCTCCAAATCCCCCTTCGCCTCTGCTTTCTTCTTCATCAAAAAGAAAGATGGACGACTCCACCCCGTGCAAGACTATCATAAGCTTAACATGGTAACTCGCCGAAATCGATACCCCCTCTCACTCATCAGCGAATTGGTGGACAAATTGAAAGCTGCCAAATACTACACAAAGTTCAATTTAAGGTGGGGATACAACAATGTACGGATGGCAGAAGGAGACGAGTGGAAGGCCGCATTCCGAACAAACTGCGGACTCTTCGAACCCTTGGTAATGTTCTTCGGTCTGACGAACTCACCAGCGATGTTTCAAACTATGATGAACACGCTGTTCCGAGAGCTAGTCGACCGAGGCGTAGTGGTAGTCTACATCGACGACATCATGATATTTACCGAGACAGTAGAAGAACACCGAAAAGTAGTATGAGAGGTACTACAAATACTACGAGATGCACATCTCTCCCTTCATCATGACAAGTGTGATTTTGAAGTCCAAGAGACAGAATTCCTTGGACTCGTAGTAGCACAAGACAGGGTAAAGATGGACCATAAAAAGGTCACTGCCATTGCCGATTGGCCCATCCCGACGTCAAAGAAGACACTCAGAGGCTTCCTCGGATTCCTCAACTTCTACCGACATTTTGTTAAAAACTTTGCCATGATTGCGCGTCCCCTCAACATGCTCACGTCGGTAAAAAAGGATTTTGTCTGGACGGACGATTGTCAAAAGACCTTCAAGCTCCTTAAGCTCACCATCTCATCCGCCCTGGCACTTGCCATGCCCATCGATACAGATCCCTACTGTGTCAAAACTGACGGTTCGGGCATTGACATCAGCACCATCCTCTCACAAAAGCATGATGGTGTTTGGCACCCCATTGCTTTCATCTCAAAATCCCTCAATGATGTGGAAAGAAACTATCATGCTGCCGACTTGAAAATGCTCACTATCATCTTTTCATTTAATGAATGGTGACAATACCTCCTCGACGCAGCGCACCCCATCAAAATCTTAACTGACCACAAAAACCTTGAATTCTTCCGCCGTCCTCAAGACCTTTCCTGCCATCAAGCCCGATGGCAACAAATTCTTCAGGAATACTCCCTGACGATTACCCACCATTCGGGCAAAACTAATCCCACCGATCCTCTGTCCAGGAGGCCAGACTTTGAAAAGGGGGTGGAAAACGATAACACACAACAAACGCTCCTCCCACCCACCCTTTTTTCGCCAAAATCCATCAATGCGGTTGCTTCGGACAACATCCTCTCTCGCATAACCAAACTACAATACAAACTCGAGAGGTTTGCAAAAGAAGGACTCGCAAAAGAAGGATCCCCCTGGACTCGAGAGAATGGTCTTGTCAAATGGAAGAAACTCATGTACATCCCTAACGACGAAAAACTTCGCGAAGACATCATCACGGCCAACCATGACCATCCGATCGCCAGCCACCCCGGTATCAAGAGAACTCGCGACCTCATCATGAGCAAGTATTACTGGCCCACACTCCGCAAAGACGTCGAAGGGTACGTGAAAGGCTGCGACACCTGTCAAAAAGTCAAAGCCAAAACCACTTCCATACATACTCCCCTCCATCCCAATGAGATCCCCTCCTCACCATGGGAAATCATATCCGTCAACCTAATCGGTCCCCTGCCCCAATCAGACAGCAAAAATGCCATTCTTGTCGTCGTTGACCGTTTCTCCAAGATGATTCACCTCACACCAGTCATGGACACTATCACCTCACAAGGAGTCGCAACCATCTTCCACAACCAAATATTCAAACTACATGGTGTACTGCGAAAGGTGATATCAGATAGAGGAACACAATTTGTCTCGACGCTCATGGATGACTTATACTCCCTCCTCGGTATCGAAGCCAACCTGTCTACTGCCTATCATCCTCAAACTGACGGATAGATGGAACGGGTAAACTGAGAGGTAGAGAAATATTTACGCATCTACATCAATCACAGGCAGACCGACTGGGCTGAATGGCTCCCCCTCGCTGAGTTCGCACATAACTTGCAAACCACTAGTGCAACGGGTGTTTCCCCCTTTCTACTCAATTACAGACAACAACTGCTAATACCCAACAAACAAGTAGAAGTTTGAAATGAATCGGCCATCACCTTCGCCAATCAAATGAAAGCCCACCACGAGAGTGCTTGAAATGCACTAGAAAAGGCGGCCCAAGTCATGAAGTGAAGTCACGACAAACATGCTTCACCAGCACCAAACTTCTCCATTGGACAACAAGTACTCCTTGAAGGAATGAACATCCATATGGATCGACCTACCAAGAAGTTTGACGCCAAGCGACACGGCCCCTTTAAGGTAAAACGAAAAGTAGGCGAAGCATCCTATGAACTCAAACTCCCCAAGATGTGGTGTGGAATCCACCCCATATTCCACGAATCTTTACTTACCCCCTACCAGACTGGCACTGCAGTGTCACAAAAGAAGTCCAAACCACCGCCACCAGTCATTGTTCAACAGGACGAAGAACACGAAGTTCAGGAGGTAGTCGATTCAAGAAAGAAAAGAGGAAAAATAGAGTATCTCGTTCACTGGAAGGGTTATCCACGCGAAGAGAGGACATGGGAATCAAAGGCGAACATTAAGAACACCTCAAAACTCGTCGAAAGTTCCATACCGCTAACCTGACAGCAGTACACATAATAACAGAGACGTGTGACTGCCCAATATGTTCATCTCAAACACCCTTGTTTGCTGATCCCTCCTTCAAATCCTACGCTGTGTCTCTCAATAAACTCCCCGATCATCTCTTCGAGATTTCCCCGCTTAACGGCGATCCAATTATCCCTGGTATTGTCGTCAAAAGGGACTTCAATGGTTAAAAAGGGGGTAATGAAACGACCATTCGATTTTACCAAATCTTTTTCATTCAAAAACAATATTTAATTACTTAGCTAAGATGAATCCCATGATAAATACTTGATATTCTCACTTCGACTCAGAATCTCAACCATGATATCATTACATAATCATTCCGTGACATTCCTGTACATTCCACACCAGCCCTAAAGCATGGTCTGTGTGCATTATCCCTTGGTATATAAGTAGCTAGTTTCCATGTAGATTACACTAAGTTTGGTATTGTCCTTATAGGCTTTGAATATCAACTTTGGTTGACTCTCAGTGTTGTGGATAGTTCCTTTTCACCGTAGACCCGAACGACATCATTCCCCTTCTTTATGTGAAAGTAAAACAAGAAGAACAGGACAACACTTACATCCTACAAAACATATATGCACCCGACTGGTCTCTGGAACCATTCCCAGGACCGCTCCCTTACACACACTGACCACAGTCTCCTCTTCGGGCATTCGCAGTTTCCCAAGATCCTCTTTTGGACAGAGAACTGAACCAAGCTGTGGTCCCCAAGAAATCCGGAGGAAGAATTCTACGACCCAGACACCTCCTCCGACGAACAAACCGTCTCCCCACCACCATCACCAAGGAGACAACAAGGAATGGCGTCAAATGAAGATCTCGCCCATCTTATCGCCGAGCTGCAGCGAACAATAGTGCAGCTACAACAAGACGTAAGGGGTGCAAATGATTGCACTCTACAAGCAGAAATGACCGCCACCCAGCCTTGAGCGGAGGTCAAAATATCAAAGAAAGTTGAGGTAGTCCCAGATCCCGGACTCTATGGGGGGTCATATGAAAAATTTGACGAGTGGTGGATGAAACTTGGCATCTACTTGGATGTTAACTGAGATACATTCACAATCAACAAGGATCGCTGCATTGCAGTATGGTCAAGGCTTGGCGTCAAGGACGGCACTGACAAATACGGAGCTGGCCAGTGGGCATGGAACCAGCTCATGAAATGGTTGCCCCAAAACACATTATACTGGCCAGATCAAGATGATCTAGCCAAAGAAATCCAAGAAAGGTTCAAGCCAGGCCTCAAAATTGACATGGCATTGCAGCGCCTCACAAATCTGCGACAAGGAACCAAGGAGAGGACAGAAGACTTCCTCACCAAATGGCTGGCTCTATACAAAAGAGCCGAATGCGGAGACTATATGGGCACATATCTTCTTGAAAACAACACAAGAGAAGAAATAATCAAGCTCATCTACACCAACGGTGAAAGGAAGGCCAACATCCGTGACTATGTACGAGTCATAAAACAGTATGGAAACAACCTCGAGGCCTATGCCATGAGGAGCAACCAGGGGCGCGTCTGGGCAAACATGCGAAACCAAGGAAAAGCTGAGACCTCTTCAGGAGCTTGCACTTACGGTGGATGAGGGGAGCCAATGGATATATCTGCGGCAAGTAAACCTCTCAAATGCTTCAGCTGCCAAGGGCCTCACATGGCCAAAGACTGTAAGCAGAAGAAGAAGCAATGCCCCAAGTGCAGCTTCCTTGGAGGAGGGCATTCAAGAAGGTGTAGCAAGTATTGTAACGTACAGGCTGCATCAACTAGGGATTCAGACAGTGAGGAGGAGGCTCCAAAACCTCCAAAGGACCCACGAATCTGGTCTCTAGAAGGAATGGACTTTGACACCATGAAGGCATACTTTTATGATCTTCATACAACAGAGAAGGGAAAAGGGAGAAGCAACTGAACGAACTGGGTGTTCGGTTGCAAACGAACAATAGATACAAATATTTAGAAGTAGAAGATACTTCGGACGTTGAAACTGTATTTAGTAGTTACTCAACCGAAACGGAGTCTCACGCAAGTGACCTTGTTGCACGGGAATACAGGCTTAATTCCGTTAAAAATAAAAACAAAAAAATTACGTATGACCAAGGACAAACCCTGGACCGGATTCTCATCTGATCCATAAAACAGAAACTCGAGATCTGTTTGGACATCAACGTAGCACCGGCTACAAACAAACAGAAGATGAACTCGACAAGGGCGTTGCTAGATAGTGGTGCAAACAGCATTTTTGTCAACAAGGCATGGGTTGCCTACCATAAAATTCCCACGATACCTCTCTCACAACCAGTATTGGTCTACAATGTTGACAGAACAAAGAACTTGGCAGGTCAAATCACACACCATGCTAAGCTAATAGTTGACTACCAAGGACACAGAGAAAAAGTAGAAGCAGAAGTGACAGATTTAGGAAGGAATTCAATCATTTTAGGATATACGTGGTTGATGAAACACAACCTAGAAATAGACTGGACGACGGGCACCGTCAAACTTACAAGATGCCCACGATCGTGTTATTTATTATGCGAAATGTCCACATTCCTTAAGTCCCTAGCGGAAAAGGAAATTAACAATATGCCTTATATGTACAGAAGGCTAAAGGCGGTTGAGAAACCAAAAGAGAAAAAGGAGCTCATGGTCAAGGAAATGGTACCAAAGGCTTATCACCAATACCTCAATACCTTCACAAAAAAGAGTAGTGAATGAATGCCGCTCCGCAAGACATGGGATCACAGCATTAATATGAAAGAAGGGTTTGCACCTAAAAAGGGTAGATTAATTCCCCTTTTCCCTATGGAACAAAAAAAGGTTTCCGATTTCATCAATGACCAACTAGCGAAGGGTTACATAAGACCTTCGAAATCTCCCCAAATCTCCTGTCTTCTTCGTACCGAAAAAGGACAATAAGAAATGTATGGTACAGGATTACTGATATTTAAACGAACATACCATAAAGAACAATTACCTCCTTCCACTCATTGCGCAACTTGTTGACAAGCTCAAAGGGGCTAAATTATTTACGAAAATGGACTTATGTTGTGGATACAACAATATCCGGATAAAGGAAGGAGACGAATGGAAAGCCACTTTCGTCTGCCACAGGGGTGCTTTTGAACCCCTTGTAATGTACTTTGGATTATGTAATTCCCCAGCAACATTCCAAATGATGATGAACGACATTTTCCACGATCTGCAAGCAGTCGTGATTGTTTACATCAACAATATTCTTATTTTCACAGACAATAATGAAAGGAAGCATGACGAAATAGTACTTGAGGTACTAAAGCAGCTAAAAGAGAATGACCTCTTCATTAAGCCCGAAAAGTGCTCATTTAAAGTTAAAAAAGTGGACTTTCTTGGAATGATAGTATCCGAGCAGGAAATTGAGATGGAAAAAGAAAAGACGGACACTATCCAAGCATGGCCCATCCCCAAAAACGTAAAAGGCGTGCAAAGCTTCTTAGGCTTAGCAAACTTTTATCGATGCTTCATTAAAGACTTCTCGATGAAGTCACAACCCCTTAACGACCTTATGAAGAAGGATAAACTATGGTCATGGACAGAAAAAGAACAATCAGCGTTTGACACATTAAAAGATGCTTTCATGATGGCACCTATACTCGCCTATCCAGATAATGATAAAAAGTTTAGGCTCGAGTGTGACACATCGGATTTCGCAACCGGTGCTGTCCTATCTATAGAAAAGGAAGATAAATGGCACCCTGTGGTGTTCTCATCCCACATTATGTCGCCAGAACAACGTAATTATACGATTGCGGATAAAGAGATGCTAGCCATCATCTTAGCACTCGAACAATGGAGACATTATTTAGAAGGAACCACAGACCAGTTCAAGATTTGGTCAGACCATGCCAATCTCCAATATTTTATGAAATTGCAAGACTTAAACCGCCAACAAGCACATTGGGTGCAATATTTATCGCGATTCAATTAGATATTAGTCAAGAAGCCAGGTGCTCAAATGGGAAAAGCTGACGCACCCCCTCAAAGAGAAGATCATGCAGTTGGCATAGAAAACGATAACAAAGGTGTAACTGTTATTCCAGAATCACAAATTCGTTTTGCAAACGAAGTCATTAATATTAAAGGAGAAGAAGAGAAGTTGATGGAACGCATCTGGAACGCACAAGCAAAACTGAAGGAAGGAGAACCAAAGAGTTCATCCTTATCAGAGGAAGGATTGGTGATGGTAGATAAGAAAATCTACGTCCCAAACGAAAACAGACTTAGAAGCCTCATGCTTAATTTATACCACAACTCCACCTTAGCCGGACACGGTGGCGCAGAGAAGACTCTGAAGTTAATCTCACGCTACTATACCTGGGAAGGCATATGAATGGACATTAAAAGTTATTGCTCCCAATGCGAAAGATGCGCTCGGATGAAGCTGATGAACCTTGCCCCGGCCGGCAAGTTAGTACCTAATCCTATTCCGGAAGGTCCCTGGCAGGACATTTCCGCGGACTTCACAACAGATCTCCCCATGTCAAATGGCTATGACA
>JBBPRH010000658.1:0-10700 GCA_038092915.1 Boletus pseudopeckii | reverse complement strand
TAGTAATACATCTCACGCATAGCTTGGTCCGTGCACCAACCTATAACATATATAAAGTAGATAGTTGATGACTGAGTCCCTCAGTCTAATCCATTTTGTTCACCTCGATAGTCATTGCCTTGGCCATTGGTCATTGTAGACTGAGTTGTTCGGAGACGACCCACATACCCTCATCCCCTTGAGCCAGGACACGTGTAGCCTGTGAGACATAAGATCTGAGCTGTGTGTTGTTAGAGATTCCCTCTCATAACACTTGGATTAGACTGTCATACACACCGCTCGGTACCCAGAGCTAAGGGTCATCTGCAGTTATCACCACTTGACGGTGACGAGTAAAGCACTCGCTAAGCGCTGTTTATATATGGTCGTCCACCGTCAGAAATAAGGATAAAGTTGCTACCGGGCATAGTGCACGAGCCCCCGTTGTCAGTTGAGTGTCTAACTGTCTGTACGGTGGTACTACGCTAGTGTACCCAGGTTCGCGTGATTACCTGTGACGTCACGTACAGAGCGATAGTCTGAATCATCCCGATTCTTTCAGACGTGCTCACTTCCGACCACTACTAGGATAAGGAGTAGAGAGAGAACCAGTTTGCATTACAGGTCACTGCGGTCGCCTTAGGATTTATCTTTTCGACTTCGACTATCAAGGACTGTAGGTTCCCCAGAGTGCGGTTGGAAGATACCACACAGTAAGGAACTGAAAGAAAACCGACATTCAAAATTCCGTCTTTTAACCCTCCCCACCGATACCCGACCATCACTTGCCCTCTCCGCCCTTCCTCTTCGCTCGTCCTCTATCACATTGAATTCCTTCGCTCCTACCTCCGACCACTCTCCCAACTCACCCCCATAAATTGATATGTTGGGGATGTCATCAAACCAAGGAAACGTAGACCTCGACGATCTCATCCATCGTCTCAACAATCTCAGCGTTGACAAGGAAAAGGCCAACGTTACAAAGAAAATCACCGATCCCGAGAAGTGGGACGGAGACAGGACCACCTTCCGTTTATGGTGGATAAGGCTGCGTCTATGGGTGGACGCACAGACCTGGAAGTCTGATAAACTCCGATGCGTCGGGGTTTATCCCGACTCGAAAAGAAGGCCGAGGGATTTGCCCAGATAACCCTCAAAAAATATCACGACAAGGAGTTTGACGATCAAAAGGACGCCAACAACAATGTCATAGGACCATACGAAGAATCAGCGTGGCCATCTTGGACCGCGCTGCAAAACGAAATAAAAGGATATTTCTGTATCGACATCCTGGCCCATGAGTCACTAAGGAAACTCGAAGGCCTAAGACAAAATGGGCATCCAATCGATTTGTTCATTCAAAAATTTGAGGTGTTGAAGCGAGAGGCAAACATCGAAGACTACCATGCAACTACGTTGCTCAAGAAGGCCGTAGACTTCAAAATCTACGAAAGGTCCAGATTGAACCAAGGATACTTCAAGCCCGATTATCAGGACTTAAAAATAGAGTACCTGAAAATAGGAAGAGCGTATGAGCAAATAGTGGTTGAAAGGGGACCGCCGAGCAACGCGCGCTTCCAACCTCGCCCCCAACAACCTCGATACCCTTATCCTGCCCCTCCTAACGCACAGCACCCACCACTACAATGACCCCGTTTCACTCCGTACGGGACACAACCAGGACGCGGAGCTCCCATGGAGATCGGAGCACAGCAGGCTGTCCCATCTCCATCTCGCCCGGACACAAGGACTTGTTTCTTGTGTAATCAAACAGGACACATCAAACCAGACTGTCCAAAAAACCCCTACCGTCGTCCTCCCCGTCCCCCGCAACAACGACAACAGTACGTATGGGATTACAACCAAGGATCCTATGTACCATCGACAGAAAACGAGTATGTCGATTACTCTCAACAGGCGCAGGTCGCCCAGCACTATACGGGTCGTCCCCTCCCTACTCTCCCGGTTCCTGCACCGGTACCTCAAGCAGCACAACGAGCCTTCATCTCGGAGGAGGCCGAAGCCTTTTATAGGGACAAGTTCAAGACCGAGGCTAAGCACCGAGCAGCCCAGTCTTTAAATTAAAAAAGCATGTGAACGAAGAGGGTGTTCAGATGCAAGAACATTTACATACTTGTACAGACAAAGATTTCCCCTTATGTACTCTCGACTCTGTACTACGTAGTATTTCTGTGTCCTCCGTAAGAGCGTCTCAATTGAGCGTGGCACCGGAGTATAATAATAGTGTGCTTGATTCTCTTAATAAACAACAAAAAATAGCTTCTATTTATAAACCCCTCAAGGTTACGATGCGAGCAACGACGTTGTCATTCGGTGGAGAATTCTCACTTGAGACCGTCATACGTTGCAAGCAGAATAACCAATGGACTCAATACCAATTTAAATCTTTATTAGACTCAGGAGCGTCACATACGTTTATTGATCAAGAATATGTACTATGCCACGGAATACCCGTATTTAATCTAGACAACCCGATAAAAGTACACAACGCGGACGGATCTCAAGGTGCAATTGGCCAAATCCGTCATGCAGTAACTTTAATCGTGGAAGTCGAAGGACATTACGAAACCATAGACGCTTACGTATCTAAACTTGGAACCCATTGAATGATCATAGGGTACAACTGGCTCTATCGCCATAATCCCGAAATCGATTGGGTAAACCAAACTATTAAATTCCCACACTGTACACAATACTGTAAAATTATGAATACCGGACCATTAGCCGCTCCTATACCACAAATACGTACTATAGAAGAAGGACTAACAGAACAAGTACCAAAAGCCTATCATGAGTTCCTAGATGTCTTTTCGGAACAAGAATCAACAAGGATGCCGAAAAGAAAACACTGGGATCATGCCATAGATCTCAAAGCAGACTTCGTTCCAAAGAAGGGTCGAGTAATTCCCCTATCGGACATCGAGATGGAAGAAGTCCGCACATTCATCGACAAAGAACTCAAAAAGGGCTATATCACTCCTTCAAAATCACCGCAAACTGCACCAGTATTCTTTATACCTAAAAAAGACGGCAAAAAACGAATGGTCATGGACTACAGATATCTAAACGAAGGCACCATAAAAAACTCTTATCCCTTACCCTTAATTCCACAACTCATCGATCGACTAAAGAATGCCGATCTCTTCACTGCCCTTGACTTACGTTGGGGGTACAACAATGTACGGATCAAGGAAGGAGACGAATGGAAAGGAGCCTTCGTAACACCTATTGGAGCTTATGAACCCACTGTAATGTATTTCGGAATGACGAACTCCCCACCTACATTCCAGCAGATGATGAACAATATATTTAATGACATGTATGCAGTAGTGATAATCTATATCGACGACTGTATGATATTTACGTCGAAAAAGTCCAAAGAGGAGCACGAAGAGGTAGTAAAAGAGGTCCTTCGTCGTCTACGCGACAATGATCTTTACGTAAAACCCTCGAAGTGTCATTTCTCCAAGGACGAAGTAGACTTTCTTGGTATGGTAGTATCTAAAAAGGGGGTACAAATGCAGAAAGGCAAAGTAGCTGGAATTACGGACTGGCCCGTACCTACACGCTTAAAGCAGTTACAAGGATTCCTTGGACTATGTAATTATTATAGACGTTTCATTTTAGGTTTCGCCGAGATTGCACGCCCCCTGAACGACCTTACCAAGAAAGACGTTCCGTTCACGTGGGGTACCAATCAACAAGAGGCATTCAAAACCCTAAAATCAAGGTTTACAACGGCACCACTTCTCGCATATCCTAATCGCGATCAAGAAGTGCGTGTTGAAACCGACGCTTCGGACATCGCAACAGGCGCAGTCCTTTCTACTTTATGCAACGATGGAGACTGGAGACCTATCGCCTTTATATCCCATTCCTTCGACAGCGCCGAACGAAACTATCCTATTTACGATAAAGAACTGCTGGCAGTAATCAGAGCACTAGAAGAATGGCAACACTATCTTATTGGCCGGGAAAGATTCGAAATCTGGACCGACCACAAAAATCTTGAATATTGGAAGAAGCCCCAAACGCTTAGCGGTCGACAGGCTCAATGGCACGCGCTTCTCCAAGAATTCAACTACGTATTTGTTTATAAACCAGGATCATCAAATGGTCGTGCAGATGCGCTTTCCCGTCGACCGGATCACGGAGAGGCAGTAACTGATCATAACACGAACATTACGGTCCTACCACCTTCTATTTTCATTAATTCAGTTTCATTATCCTCAGACTTTTTATCGGACTTAGAAAACTTGTCAACCTCTTTAGGAGTTGACGCCATAAACGATTTCATTTTTGATTCTTCTATGAACATTTACAAAAACGACAAAAACAAAATCTTCGTACCAGAATCCTTACGTACAAGATTACTTACATTATGCCATGACTCACCAGTTGCCGGTCATGGAGGACATTCAAAAACGATACATACACTTACTCGATATTTCTCGTGGCCCAGAGTCACAAAGGACGTAAAAACATATGTAGACAGCTGTCAAGTGTGCGCCCTCACGAAGGGTAAGCAAAAAGCACCGGCAGGAAAACTCATGCCACTACCGGCATCAAAACATCCCTGGGAAGATCTATCAGTAGACTTCATAACAGGCCTACCAAAATCACACTCGTTTACGGCTATCTGCGTAGTAGTCGACCGCTTCTCCAAAGAAGTGGTATTTATCCCCACATACGATACATGTTCCTCTTCCAATCTAGCTATTTTATTTAGAGATCACGTATGGTCCATTCACGGCCTACCCACCACACTCGTTTCCGACAGAGGACCCCAGTTTGTCTCAGCGTTCACCAAGGAACTATGTAAACTCCTCGGTATTTCACAAAAGATCTCGACCGCCTACCATCCACAAACAGACGGTCAAACAGAAAGAATCAACCGAGATCTAGAACAATATCTCAGAGCTTAGGTAGGAAAGAAGCAAGAACAATGGGCAGACTGGATTAAAATGGCTCAATTCTCCCACAATAATACCATAACCACAGCTACCAGAACCATTCCTTTCAATGTCACACGAAACTATGCACCACGCATGGGATTCGAAGGAAAACTAGCCGGTTTCGCGGGAGAAACGAGTAAAGCTCATAAGGAGATAGAAAAGGCGTTGGAAGAGTCCAGACAAAAGATGATCACGTCATCAGAAAATAAAAGATCAGAAGCACCGACATATTCTATCAACCAGCAGGTCTGGCTATCTATAGACAAACTCAATCTCCCCTATACGGCAAAAAAGCTTACACAAAAATGGATCGGACCCTACACTATCATTAAAGTCCTTCCAAACGCCATAACATTAAAACTTCCCAAAAACGTCCACATACATCCGACGGTCAATATCTCTCGCGTAAAACCTTATCGCGAAACACTACCTGGACAGCCCATTGTACGTCCAGAAGCAATAGAGATCGACCAAGAGGGGGAAGAACAATTCGAGATTGACTACATCGCAGCGTCACGAATAAAAGGAAGAAAACTGGAGTATCTCGTTCACTGGAAAGGATACGATGAAACCGATCGCACATGGGAATCTGCCGACATTATCAATACGGCACCTATCGCAGTCGCTGATTTCCACAAAAAGAACCCATCCGCTCCTCGAAAACTCCGCAGACTATTCGCAGCTTCCTTTCAATCATTATTTTATCCTTATGAAAACTTTACGGACATAACGCCAACAACGACTCGCCTGGAATTCGAGTCATAAAAAGGGGGTAGTGTTATAAATACACATATTTTCAAACATTTTTCCATCTTTCTATTTACTTTCAAAGGTCACGTGACTACAACACGTGATCGTGAGAACAATCACATGACCCAAATCACGTGACCTACCTCGCCTCTTTAATCTCCGTCATTTTCACACCTTATCTATTCCCACATTCATTACCGCTTTTCACACACTCATCTCTGTTATCTCTTTCTCACAAACACTTCTTTACTATACCCATACATAGTAATACATCTCACGCATAGCTTGGTCCGTGCACCAACCTATAACATATATAAAGTAGATAGTTGACGACTGAGTCCCTCAGTCTAATCCATTTTGTTCACCTCGATAGTCATTGCCTTGGCCATTGGTCATTGTAGACTGAGTTGTTCGGAGACGACCCACATACCCTCATCCCCTTGAGCCAGGACACGTGTAGCCTGCGAGACATAAGATCTGAGCTGTGTGTTGTTAGAGATTCCCTCTCATAACAGCGATAGTCTGTAATCTATGACAAGAGTCTGAGCAGAGTAGTAGCAACAAAGGAATGTACGGGTAATTGGTGTCTCGTAAGTATGAAACCTCCATAGATATCACGCCGCTCTTCATATCCTATCGAGGTGCTAATTGCCGCCCTCTTGGACGTTATCATAGTCCCATCTGATGACCACTGTCTGACTGAGAATGGCGCAAGTTCCTGTCACAAAGGCTCGCGGATTGATTACCGCACGATCGATCGGTAAACAGCTGTAAGCAGTAACTTGATCAGAGCTCGTTTCACTTTGAATAGTCTTCCTAAGCTTTCATCGATTTATCTACTCCCGTTATAATTACAGAATTCTGGCTCGAACATCTCATCCTACTACCCAAGCTCCCACGGCCCTTAGTGATCACACGAGACAAGTTTATCAGCGAGGGGAACGTCGACCTCAGTCCGTCATAAGCACGACTCATCGAGGTATACTGTCGCATCGCCGTTTTCGTTCGTGTAGCCTCCTCCCTGGGGATGTGTACACCCTTGTATGCCCCCTTTTTCAAATGAATCGACTACATTGCAAAAAGTACGTCCCCACTGACGGTACCACTCTGCTTTGAAGGAGTTTTGCCTACAGAGGATGCGCGTCTGCATTCGCATGCTAGGACGGAGTTGCGAGGGTAAATGATCGATGAGTAAGTTGGGTTGTTCGTTTCTGCAACGGTGGTCTTTCTGGTAGCCTCAACCTGATAATAGTTACCTCACTTTGTAAACAAAACCTAGTGAGTTATGACCTGTCTTTCACCCCAAAGTTCATTGGATTCGACGCCATTCAGACCAAGCAGCTCGCTGAGCTGATAACACACTCCTCGGCGTTACCTCGAGTGGTTCTTCCTCCCCAAGATGTTGCAATCATCTGATGCCAGACCGGATTATATTACGCATCATGGTATGTATAGAACACCATTCCAACGAACACGAGACGTATTATGACCTTGAAATGGCCATTCCGTACTCTGGTCAATCACCCCCCTCCACCAACTTGAACTTGAACTGCAGTGACACAATATTCATGAGGATGGACGCCGCGGCAACAGCCAGGAAGAACTATACGGAGATCTCAATGGTTTGCAAATGTCTAACTGAGTTACTAGTACATAAGGTCAACCAAGGTTTTGAGCAGCTGTTACAATTTAATCTCACAAATATATGTACTACATGTTGCCGTTCTTTTATTATCATCAAGGAACAATTCCCTGCATGTTGCTTGACGTCGGAACGTCACGTCAAATCCGCACCCGACGCTGGCAATACCATTCCTTGCGTCAGTGAGGCGTGAACAGCGAGGCGATGCGGGACGATGTGCATTGCGAGAAATAACGACCCACAGTCTGACGAATATTTGTCCTTGGTCCAAGGTCTGTACTACGTGTGCGAGTCAAACAATTATGCCTGTTCGTTTATTCATGTTGTGGGGGAGCAAACACATCCGTTGAGAGCTATATGTAGTAAGGAACCAAGTTGTGTAACGACCGATATTTTCAATGAGTTGCTCATAACCTCGGCTAGGTTGGCAGATCGGCGCCGCAGCGCAACTTGCGCAGCAAGTTGGTCGGGTCGGGTAGGTAAACGAGCTGCGTGCAAGTCTCAATCGATCCGAACGCGACAGATTATATCATTCGTCCAGGCGGCAACAAGCTGCGGCAGGTACCACAACGATGGGGTCAATCCTAACCATTGTGCCATCGGTAACTTAGGGCCTGGCTAGTCGTTGGGTTTTCATACTCTGCATCCAGGGTTTTACTCGTATAGAACTAGTGCTGATCGATTGATCCTCTTTTAGTGATCACCGCCGTTGACCACGGCGGCTCAGCTTGGAGAACGCTGTGAGACGACATATCAAATAAACCATGGAGAGGATTCAAGTATTCAGAATGCACTTCCCTAGTAACGTGCGTAATAAGACTACAGCGCGACGATATCTGGCTTAAAATTTGGCGCTTGAGTCGTTCTAGGCACCGGAAATCAACTGGCTCACCCGTTACTGCTGCGAGATAATAAGGTTAGGGCTGATATTGCACACCACCAGGATACCACGAACATCGAAACGAGGTTGCTAAGGTAGAGCAGAGTCCATTGCTGAGTTGAAGCAAATTGATAGCAGCGGGTAGATGGAAAAACGCGGTGACTATTAGCCCGCAGCCTCCTTCTTACCCGACCCAGAAAAAAGGTACACGGGCCAGTAATCACAACGTCAAAAACATGCGTCATCGTCGATAGTGGCCCAACTTCTTGTAACTGCGTCTCCGGTGGGCCTGTTACATATGGAGACTAAGACAGTCTATCTATCGCGTACGTATATTATATTTCAACTCATTACTCTGACGCTTGGATCCTAGAATGTCAGACACTCCCAACCGCAGTCCCATTGACATGTCAACGACATCGATGAAATCGGTTTGCGACCGAGTCTAGTCCCGTCGCAAGCCTCGCTTTGAGATGCCAGCAGTATAGTGTACACACACATGTCAGAAAGGTGGAACAAAATAATTCATTTTATTACTCGAACAACCTCTCAGATATAAAAGCCACCTAGGTTCTTCACTCGTCCTTCAGACAACTCATCCCCAATCATTTAATTGTTCAATCCGTCAATCGTTCAATCGTTCACTTCCACAATCTACCCATCTCGTATTTCATCGACATCATCCGATATGTTCGCCAAGCTTAGGTACGTTCCTTGCATCTCGTCCATCGTCGTCGCATTGATTACGGGCATGTTCAGCGCTCTTTTGCTCTGCGTTGCCTTCGTTTCTGCGTTACCCAACACTCTCGTTGCAAGGAATATCGAGTATGTACTCGTGCTTCTGTTCTCTCAACCAGCTTCCTGACGCTTACCAACCCTGTTTATAGAAATAGAGATGCCGCTACGACTTTCACTCCAGAGACGTGGGTACCCCTTTTAAATATTCGATGAGTGTATTAATTGACATCGCTCGGCAGTCAAAACTCCGCCAGGGTATGTACTCGTACTTCTGTTATCTCAACCAGCTTCCGAACGCTTACTGACAATGCTTTCCTTCGTAGACCCTCTAGCACGGCGTCTGCCTCAGATCGTCGCAACGAGGTGACTCTGAATGGAGGATTTGTCAGAAGAGGTCTGGAGTAGTCTCGAGGTGCCAATTTTCAACCGTACCATATTTTGATATCCCTACCCTGTGTCGTTGGCTCAGAAAGAATGATTGTGTTCTCCCTTACGTGGCCTGTTGCCCATCAGTACTTCAGTTCCTGGACAGAGTCTCGACACGTGAAATTCTAGGTCAGTCGGTTGTTCTCGTGTTGTTAATAGAACAAAATGCAGTCAGCAGGGGGAAACAAGGGAATAATGGTTAGTCGGGTAGGAATAAAAATGTAATCCAGATTCTGTGGGTCATCACACGTCATAAACGGGGGTTAGTTAGGAAAGGGGTAGTGGATTAACTCGGTACGGAAGAGGTTTCAGAACAGGCTCAATTCGTATTTCCTGGATGTGTCCGAGCATGAGGTGGCGATACCACATGCGCGTGGCGAGTCTAAACGCACAGGACGTCTGCTTCTGTCAGGACAGAGCAGGAATTTGAAGCACAGCCGACATACTTGGCAACGATGAGCGACGTACGGTATTCAGAGCGAGTGCGGGCGAATAAAAGGGTGTGCTGGTCCCAAAGTCCGACTCGAGGATAGCAGCACCTGCCAAAGGACGTTCTTCAACCCTGTCTCGATCAGCACATAATACATTCACTGAACAGGCCATCGGTATAAGCGGGATTGATGCCAAGAAGATATCTAACCATCGTCCCTCCAGCAGATTCACTGTAAATGAGCACTTTAGTTAGGTATTCACATAGTCGATGAGATGACTGAGGAAGAAAAAAGCACATACATCACCACCAAAGGCTTTGATGTTGTTTGGATCCAATGGAGAGCGAGCAAGGGATCTTTGAGAGCGGCGTTTGAAGCACTGAACCAACCCAGACCACTCAGCCGGTAGTTGATGGTGACCAGGACAACACCACCATAAGAGACAAGGTTGGTTCCATCATATACATTAGCCTTCGAAGGACCTACGTAACCAGACGTGGTCATATTGAACGGGAACGGTCCACTATCACCGGTGTTGAGTCCCCCTCCATGAACTAAAGGGCTAGTCAAAACAGATCGTCACACCTAGCGATAATAAACACACTGAAAAACATAACAGGGAGCCTCGGCGCCGTGATCGGGCTGGCGCCACCTGTTGCGACAGGGGAATATACATTCAGCTGAAGACAGTCCTCTGCTGTATAGGCAATATGGCCATTGTCAGCGTCCGGAGGCTGTGGTGCTGTGAGACCACAGTGGATTGTAGAAAAAAGAACCGTTTACCTGCGCACAAGAGGGACCATACTCGAGAGCGGTGTGCACGATATCTGGTGAGACTTGAAGTGGAATCGGAGGTTGGAATCGGTTCGCTCTAGCAG
>JBBPRH010000657.1:0-10726 GCA_038092915.1 Boletus pseudopeckii | reverse complement strand
ACCGTGCTATGCTATGACGTCGTGAGGTATGGGGTATGACATCACAGGAACGAGAGGAAAGATTGTCCAATGAGATAATACATACAAGTGGAACAATATGCGGTGCTTGATGTGCAAGGCAGCCGCATGGATCAGAGACTAGTCCAGAGTGCGTAAGGCGCGGCTAGGGGTCGTGATATATGAAACATTAATAAACAAAAATGAAAGACGAAAGGAAATGAAAGAATGTGCAAGAGTGCACAGCATATGAATCAAACCATAAATAGCTTGTGGCGAGATCTGAGATATGGTGACCTTGTAAAGGGGCAATCTAGTATCTGCCAGTGATATCTGATGTGGATCGGGGATCGAGTGAATCTGGACGAGAGTCCTGATTAGTACTTGTGACGTTAGTTGGATGTGGTATCCAAGAGGCTATGTGTCAGGTGGATGATGTGAGCTTTGATCATTTGAAGTAGTTATGATCGTGAGCTTGTCGTATGACGAAAACGTGGGCTTGGATTGCTTGAGGCGAATCGTAAGCTTGGCGTGACGTCGGGAGAATGTAGCAGAGTGGTGCAATGCAGCACACACGTGACTATGGGAGGAATGCAGTTTGAGATTGTGCTTAGGATCTGTGACTAAGCACCGCAAGGCGGCTCGTTATAACATCACGGGGTGTGGCATAGTTTTGAGGCTTGCGGGCCTACACATGTTTAGAGTCGCATGACGACTGGTCTTGTGGTCATGAGACCGGGAGACGTTAGCTAAGGGATAGCTAAGTTGGGGTTTTAGCCGTGAGGCTACTTGGTATCGTATGGTGTTCAGATACGATGTATATTGTTGTAAGACTAGAGGATGCGAACGTGAAGATGATGTACGATATGGATATGGTATCGTATGGTAACTAGTTGGGGTATTCATAAGGTGAAGGCGAGGGTGGATGAATACAAAGGGTATGATACGAGCGGTGAAGCAAGTGATTGTTTCACATTGCTTCTCATTCCACTGAATTTCATAGTACTTATCAAGGGAATGATACAATGCAATTCTCGATTGAAACAGGATATGCTTGGATGTATGTACAGTATGAAAGTGACACAATACAACACAAGAGCAACATGAAAGTGTAAGAGCTAAGAGCACCCCAAAGGGAAGGGGAGGAGGGTCCGAGAATGTTGGGAAGAGTGTTCAAGACCAGGGACGGGCCTTGGGGATCGTTGGATTTGGCCAGGATTACTGTGAGAAGAAAGCGAAAGAGTGTCTGAGTCCAAAAAGCATGAGGAAGAGCATCTGATATCCAGAAACAATAGGGAAGAGTCCAAGACCTGGAATGAGCCCAGGCAATGGTCGCATTGGCCAGGGTTGCCGGGAGAACAATGTAAGAGTGTCCGAAAATGATGAGAGGAGCGTCCAAGACCAGGGATGGGCCTGAGTGATTGAAACGAACATTCAATTTCTTTCCCATTTGGTATATTTAAGACACTTAGCTAAGACAACTTTCCCATACGATAACCCTATTATCACCCCACACTAAGTCTCGACCATGACGTCACCCCACGTCATCACGACGTCACTATATTCCATCACATTCCCGTCTATTCTATACCGGCCCTAATGCATGGTCCGTGCACGATACCTTACCGTATATAAGTAGTTACTTTCCATGTAGATTACCTTAAGTTTGGAATTGTCCTTTCACACTTTGAATATTAGCTTCGGCTAACTCTGAGTGTTGTGGATCTTTTCCTTTTCAAATTCCAAACTTATCCCTTGGTCGCTGGGCACTTAGCCTCCCGACTACCTTTCCTCCATCGCCAAGCCTCGCCGTCATCCTTAACGACGTGCCTGCCCTTTCCTCTTTTGATTCGTCGCTCCCTGCTTGCGAAGCCGTGGTCGCGAAGCCCTCTTACGGGGTAGAGACTGTTTGTCCACTGTATACATAAATCCCGAAATTTTATTGGGTTGTAGCGGTCAGTCTAGAAAGCCACAACAAGCAGTAGCTTCGGACATTTTGTGACTCCCACTTGTCGTTTCCCTATTACCTACGTTCTCGCCCACCTTCCATCTTAGCAGCTCTTCGCTGCGGACAAACCCACACCGGACCTCAGGTTAGAGGAACCCGCTGATACACGTGACGTATCTGAGTAGAATACTCGAGAAATATTCGTCTATACGGTCATCCGCCGTCATAAATACGGATAAAGTTGCTGCCGGGCATAGTGCACTAGCCCCCGTTATCTGTTGAGGTCTAACAGTTCGTACGCTGGTCCTACGCTAGTGGACTCGGGTTCGCGTGATTACCCGTAACATCACATAGGTTCGATAGGAGTGTTTATCTCGCCTTCACCCTGTGAACCACCTCTCTGTAGTAGGAGAGTTATCCTCCGGTTCCAATACACGCCCCTCGCCCGCTCTCATCAACGGTTTTTTTTTACCACTCTCCTCATACTCCGTGTAAATCTGTGCGTGCTGCTGTGTGCCGCTCAGTAGCCACCATACGTTATAGCATCCCCCTTTCCCACTCGCTCCCTGCAGTCCCTGGGACGTCATTCCTAGGACTTACTCCACCAAGCTGCCTCTGCGCCGTCCACCACCTGTTACTCTACACGAGCTCATTCGGGAGCTTTTTACCCTCTACAACAGACCGAATCACATACTCGCTAGGGTATTCCACACCCTCCTCTTCAACCTCTACGCCCAATATCGACGATGAGCACCTTTTCGACACCCACGCCCGGACCCTCTCGGGTCGCATCGTCAGGATTCGCCCAGATGACCCTCGCGGGTCTCGAGGTTGAATCACAAGGAATTACCACCGCCCCCGCTACACCAGTCCCACACTCTCCTATGTCGCCCCGCAAGCCTGCCGCAGGCGGCATGCCATACACATCACTCGCCCAGGGATTAAACCCCCTGCATCAACGACACCACGTCCCTCCGATGGACCCAGTCGGAGTCTGGCTCCAAGCTTTTGAAGCTTGGCAACGGATCTACCAAAGCGCGGGAGCCGCTGCAGGTAATCCTCTGCCTCCCCCTCCGAACCTCCGTCAGGAGTTACCGATACAACAACCATCGCCGCGCCGCCCTCTCCCGATCCCTCCGACCTCGCCTTCGGGAGGAGGATCATCAGCTTCATATCGCCCCGCCGCTCGAGGAATGCCCGGTCCTTCCCCTCGCATCGGAAAGTCCATCGCCGCCAAGCCAGAGCATTACAACGGCGACAAGGCCAACTTCGTCACTTGGTGGCGAACGATGAAACTCTACTTGATCGGCTTCGAGAATCCACTGTACGATTGGCAAAAGATTTTGATAATCCTCTCATACCTCCGAGGTCCCAACGCGGCAGGCCGCTTCGCAGATCTTATGGCAGAACTGAACGCGGTGCACAATATGACGTACGCCACGTTCGAAGAGAAACCTAAGAAAGTGTTCCAGCCCGCTTCGCTGGTTCGCGACGCCCAGAAGAAGCTCTTTGAGCTCAAGCAGGGCAAAGACACCGTTGAGGACTATTTCATCCGCCTCAACCAACTCGCAGAGGAGGCAAAGTTCGCCGTCGGTGCAAACGGAAGAGTCCTCATCAGTCAAATCCGCCGAGCGGTCCACTCAGACATCATAGAGTATGTCGAGAGGAGCCGGCCCGAAATGATCGATTCCACCAATGTGGTTGAGTGGGAGACAGCACTGGTTCGCGCCACGGAAGTGCTGAAGGAGATAGCTGAAAGAAAGAGGACAGTTTTTGCCACCGGTCCTACATACGCACCTCGTTTCGTCCCTTGTCCAAGGCCAGCATACAACGCGCCCTCCAGACCCCCGCCCGCTGCCGCCGCTCTGGCACCAAAACCTCACCCAAACGCTACGGGAACCTTTGGCGGACAAGGCGCTCCTATGGAGCTTGACAAGGCCCGAGCTGCTGGGTTATGCAGAAGATGTAGAAAGCCGTGGCCCTGCGCGGACCACCCCCCTCGACCTCGCCCCATACAGGCAAGGAGCATCGTGATAAACGGGCAGGAAGTAAGCCCAAGCACGTTTGCGAGTATCCGCGCAATGATGGAAAGTGCCGAAAGAGGGCAGGACAACAGAGTAGAATACGCCACCAATGTAGCTGAGGACTCGTCTTTTCTCCTTGTACAGTAGACACCAGTCGGCCTGCTGTACATATATCTAAGTCATTGCAAACGAATCGTTTCTCGGTTTTAAGCAAAGACGAGACTGAGTTGGAGGAAACCATCGTAAACCTCCCAATACCTGAACAGAAAATTTCTATTCTACCGTGCCCCCCTAAGAAAATAAAATTCGATCTGTCAGTAAAGAAAGACGATGGACTGAACGACCGCCATACCATCCCTCGCAAAAATCCCTCAAAGTCCAAACCAAAGAAAGAGACGTCCTCTCGTTCCTGGTTGAATACGCTAGACCCTTGGTCTGTGCGTTGGATGAAAGAACAGGTCGAAAGCTCTGATGTAGAATGAAGCATCAGACACCTGAAATCTTTTGTTCACGATACCAGAATGATCAAAGTGTCTCGGGACCTGGTTCAGGAACTTCGAACAATGAGCACAGAAGACGCATACTGGGTGCTGCGCGAACTACAAAGCGCACCCCGATTCCGAAAAGCATCTTCCCGTCTCCCAAGGAGGAACTCCCTCGAAATCCCCGTACAACTCACTTTGGCCAACAGGACCAAAACTGAAGTGAGAGCCCTCATTGACTCAGGCTGTACAGGATCGTCCATCCACGATGGCTTCGTGGCTGAAAAGGGGGTACCAACCCATTCCCTCCCCCGTGCACTTACCGTGTACAACGCCAATGGCACCACCAACACCAGAGGCAAAATCGAAAAGTTTGTCATCATCAAACTACAAGTCCAAGAGCACAAAGAACAAATCGCTCTTGCCGTCATGAATCTGGGGCCCAATACAATCTTCCTCGGACACGACTGGTTGAAGGCGCACAATCCCGCTATCAACTGGAGATCAGGAAGAATCGTGTTCCGGTGTAATAACGACCACGGAACGACCTCAGTAGACGAAGATGATGATGAACCAAGCGAGGACTTCAACCCCTCACAGGGAGACCACCTCTTCCAAATTGACGCCACCGAATACCTCCGAAACGTCGCAACGGAAGTAGCGATTAAAGACCACGCTTTAAAGAAAAAGAGGACCTTCAAGGAAGTCGCTCCAGAATACGTCCATGAATATGAGGATGTGTTCCCCAAAGAAAACTTCGATGCACTCCCCCCAAAATGCCCATGGGATCATGCGATCAAATTACTCCCTGGGAATCATGAAGTGGACTGTAAGGTGTACCCACTCAACCCGGGAGAGCAAAAGGAGCTCGACGACTTCCTCAAGGAAAACCTCAAATCGGGACGAATACGACCGTCCAAATCCCCCTTCGCCTCTGCGTTCTTCTTTATCAAAAAGAAAGATGGACGACTCCGCCCAGTGCAAGACTACCGCAAACTCAACGCGGTAACGTGACGAAACCGATACCCCCTCCCCCTCATTAGTGAACTGGTGGACAAACTCAAAACCGCCAGATACTACACCAAATTCGACGTAAGGTGGGGGTATAACAATGTGAGAATGGCGGAAGGCGATGAGTGGAAGGCCGCATTCCGAACAAACCGCGGACTCTTCGAACCCCTCGTGATGTTCTTCGGTCTGACAAACTCTCCAGCAACGTTTCAAACAATGATGAACAAGTTGTTCCGAGAGCTAGTCGACCAAGGCGTAGTGGAGTCTATATAGACGATATCATGATATTCACGAAGACAGTAGAGGAGCACAGACGAGTAGTACGAGAGGTACTACAAATACTACGAGATGCGCATCTATACCTTCGCCATGACAAATGCGACTTTGAAGTTCAAGAAACAGAATTCCTTGGACTAATAGTAGCACAAGACAAGGTGAAGATGGACCATAAGAAGGTCGCTGCCATCGTTGACTGGCCCGTCCCGACGTCGAAAAAGACACTAAGAGGTTTCCTTGGATTCCTCAATTTCTATCGACATTTTGTAAAAAACTTCGCTATGATCGCGCGCCCACTCAACGCGCTCACGTCGATAAAAAAGGACTTTGTCTGGACGGACGACTGTCAAAAGGCATTCGAGCTTCTCAAGCTCACCATCTCGTCAGCCCCGGCACTCGCCATGCCCACCGACACGGACCCCTATCGTGTGGAAACCGACGGTTCAGGCATCGGCATTGGTGCCATCCTCTCACAAAAGCAAAATGATGTTTGGCATCCCGTCGCCTTCATCTCGAGATCTCTCAACGACGCGGAAAGGAACTACCACGCTGCCAACCTGGAGATGCTCGCCATCATATTCTCCCTCAACGAATGGCGACAATACCTCCTCGATGCAGCACACCCCATCAAGATACTCACCGACCACAAAAATCTCGAATTCTTCCGCCGTCCACAAGATCTCTCCCACCGTCAAGCCCGATGGCAACAAATACTTCAGGAATACTCCCTGACCATCACACACCGTTCGGGCAAGACAAACCCCGCTGACCCTCTGTCCCGGAGGCCAGACTTTGAAAAGGGGGTGGAACTCGACAACACGCAACAAACACTCCTCCCTCCCGCCCTTTTTTCACCCAAAGTCATCAACGCGGTCGCTTCAGACAGCATCACCTCTCGCATAACCAAACTACAGTACAAACTCGAGAGGTTTGTCAAAGAAGGACTCGCAAAGGAACAATCACTTTGGACACGAGACAACGGCCTCGTAAAGTGGAAAAAGCTCACGTACGTCCCCAATGATGAAAGACTACGCGAAGACATCATCATGGCCAACCACGATCACCCGATCGCCGGACACCCCGGAATCAAAAGAACTCGCGACCTCATCATGAGCGAGTATTATTGGCCGTCACTTCGCAAGGACGTCGAAGGATACGTGAAAGGCTGTGATACCTGTCAAAAGGTCAAGGCCAAAACCACTTCTATACACACTCCCCTCCATCCCAATGAGATCCCCTCCTCACCATGGGAAATCATCTCCGTCGACCTAATCGGTCCCCTCCCAAGGTCAGACAGCAAGAACGCTATACTTGTCGTTGTCGACAGATTCTCCAAAATGATTCACCTTGCACCAGTCATGGACACCATCACATCCCAAGGGGTCGCAACCATATTCCGCGACCAAATATTCAAGCTTCATGGTGTCCCAAGAAAGGTGATATCAGACAGGGGAACACAATTCGTCTCCACATTCATGCGTGATCTATATTCCCTCCTCGGCATCGAAGCCAACCCCTCTACTGCTTATCACCCTCAAACCGACGGGCAGACAGAACGGGTAAACCGAGAGGTCGAAAAATATCTACGCATCTATGTAAATCACAGACAGACCAATTGGGCCGAATGGCTCCCCCTCGCCGAGTTCGCACACAACTCGCAAACCACCAGCGCAACGGGTGTTTCACCCTTCCTGCTTAACTATGGACAGCAACCACTGATCCCCAATAAACAAGTAGAAGTAAGAAACAAATCAGCTGTTGCGTTCGTAGACCAAATGAAAGCACACCACGAAAGTGCCAAAGCTGCATTAGAGAAAGCAGCACAAGCCATGAAATGAAGCCACAACAAACATGCTTCGCCAGCACCAAACTTCTCTAACGGACAACAAGTACTCCTCGAAGGAACGAACATCCGTACAAATAGACCTACCAAGAAGTTCGACGCCAAACGACATGGCCCTTTCAAGGTGAAACGCAAGGTGGGAGAAGTGTCATACGAACTCGAACTCCCAAAAACATGGCGCGGAATCCACCCCGTGTTCCACGAATCCCTCCTCACCCCGTACCAGACCGGAACGGCGAAATCACAACAGAAACCCAAACCACCGCCGCCGGTTATCATCCAACAAGACGAGGAACACGAGGTTCAGGAAGTAGTCGACTCGCGAAAGAAACGAGGAAAAACAGAATACCTCATTCATTGGAAAGGCTATCTGCGTGAAGAAAGGACTTGGGAATCCAAGGCAAATGTAAAAAACGCCTCAAAACTCGTCGAGAAGTTCCATACCGCCAACCCAACTGCAGTACGAGCGGTTGAAGTTTGTGATTGCTCGATGTGCTCCTCCCGAACCCCTCTCTTCACTAACCCATCGTTCAAATCATACGCCGCTTCCCTCAATCGTCTCCCCGACCACTTCTTCGAATTCCCCCCATCTCACGGTGACCCTATTATCCCTGGTATTGTCGTCGAAAGGGACTTCAACGGCTAAAAAGGGGGTAATAAAATGAACATTCAATTTCTTTCCCATTTGGTATATTTAAGACACTTAGCTAAGACAACTTTCCCATATGATAACCCTATTATCACCCCGACGCTAAGTCTCGACCATGACGTCACCCCATGTCATCATGACATCACTATATTCCATCACATTCCCATCTATTCTATACCGGCCCTAATGCATGGTCCGTGCACGATACCTTACTGTATATAAGTAGTTACTTTCCATGTAGATTACCTTAAGTTTGGAATTGTCCTTTCACACTTTGAATATTAGCTTCGGCTAACTCTGAGTGTTGTGGATCTTTTCCTTTTCAGTGATTGTCATATTGGGCAGGGTTGTCTCTTGATTGATTCTTGCAAGTATTGAACAACCTGTGAAGTCACAAGCAATGACTGTGCACGAGTGACCTTTCTGAACCTTTCCAAACAATATCAGTGCTTGATGGTAGTGCAAGATTGCATGCAAGTGTTTGGCTTCTGGCTCCAAGGGTTGTCTGTTGGAGGTTGTGTTCCGTCATCATGACAGCCAAGGAAGGTTGATGGCCCACTGGCAGCCTGTGTAATACTAGATTAATGAGGTAGACTCATTGAAGAACAAGCTCACTGTCTTTTGAGCATGACAAGCGAAATGGAAGCATTCATTAAAGGTAAGTGATGGGTCGACAACTGGGAAAACATACCTTTGACTTCTTCACTGGTCTCGGTTTTGGCCTTGACTTGTTACTGCCAGTCATATTACCAGGTACTGTGGTATCTTTGACTTGCCCGTCGGTTCCCATAGCCTTAGCAACCTTCCGTTTTTGATGCATGATGGCGCTCATTGTGATGTTGTCGAGGAGTTCATCACCTCTGGTATCATCCAGTTCTTGCAAATACTTCCCTGCCTCGCCACTTGCAACCATTTCCTCGAAGGCTTCAGGATATGTGACATTCAAATCTTCAGTGATGAGGTGTTGTGCAATATGGGGAATGAGAATGAAATGTACAAACTGTTCCAGACTCAATGGTGTGAAAGCCTCAGTGGATGTTGTTGTTGGATCAATCAATCGCATGATGGATGCACATATGACGGCATAGCCTTTTGGCCCATAGCTGTGCTTATTCATCACCGAGGATATTGTAATATGTAGAATGGATGTCACTCACTATCCAGGTCGTGCCTTCTCCACAATCGTCCTGGGTATCGATGATGATGGCAGCTTTGAAAATTGCATGAGCACCTCCTTGCTTGTCTTGTCCAGTCCAAGCTCAAAAAGATCATCTATGAGATTACAGAAAATCTTGTTAGTCTCTACTTCAATTGATATGTGCAAGAGTTCAGTGAGCTCGTCCTGGAGGTCGGTGGCCTTGGAAATATGCTTGGATAGACTAGCAAAGTCAATGGTTGTTGACCATCCATTAACAATGGTGCGGCATCATAATATTTCCTTATTGCACTCATTTGTGATTTGAAGACAGATATTGAGTTCGAGTCGGGCGACTCCTTTTCCATTAGGACCATTGGCGTTGATCAATGCTTTCTGCTTCTTGATATTTGCTCGTAAGGCGCTGGAGACCATGGTGGGAATCATCTCAAAGCATCACTTGCTTGGACATATTGCCAGTATGATGTCGGTATCAAGTGTGGCTGGCTCCTTCGCTTTCTATAAGGGATCACCCCTCAGTCATGACGTCATGCCACATCAAATGCTCACCTCTTCAGCGGTGATGGTTGATGTTCGTGATTTCTTGGAAAGATGTTCGTCCTGAGCCCCCTCATGTTCCACCTCCTGCAGATCAAAGGAATGATGAATTAGTATTAAGATAATACATAACTGGAATATACTTCAGTGATTCATTGTTTGCCTACTGTTTGCAGCATTCCGGCCCACTTGGTCTTCTGTGTCGTAATTTCCGGCGTGATGGTCATCCTAGAATAATCATTATTCTTTGAGTCATATTTGTAGGTTGAGATTTGTTAGGGGCAGTAACTTGAGGTGAAGACATATGCACTAACCTCCAAGTCCATCTGACCCGATGTCATGAGACTTTTAGTAGTAGCAATCACTTGTGCTGGAATGGTGATTTTAATTGGAGATGGGTGCTGCTGAGCCACGGGAAATAGATAATCAGTATTCAACTCATTATCGACTTGAATCCAAATATGACTAACCTCAGATAGACTGTTTGTGCCTTGACAAAGTATTCCATTTGAAGGGTTCTTTGATGCTGGCAGTGACTGCTTTGCCGACATGGTGGGCGGTGTTGAGAATCATGGTATTTGTTTTCAGACTTCTATTCCATAACCATGATTCTAGATCACATCACATGACTTAACTGACATGTGATATGAGACACACATGTGATAGGTGATGACGCTATTCATCTTACTCATATTTGATATGATTTATCATCTTATGATAGAGCTTGTTATGCTATTGGATAGCTGACTGATCATTACTGCGGATTACTCATATCTGCTTATCCTGCTTACTGATCAGCTTAT
>JBBPRH010000656.1:0-10731 GCA_038092915.1 Boletus pseudopeckii | reverse complement strand
CTTGTCATGTCATCCTTCAACCCCCGACAGTTCAACTTGAATCATTTCCTAGCAGACTGAAACAATTATTCCATTTTCTTTACCTTATTAGACTCTTAGCTAACGAATACTCCCACGAACGATTACCGAATAGCTAAGCTCATCTGTTTCAATCCTAAGTCTCAACCTTAATGTCATCATGACATCACCCTATGTCATACCAAGTCGAGACCACTTATGTAATTATTCCATCACATTCCCGCATGTTCTATACCAGCCCTAAACCCTGGTCCATGCACGATACACTTCCGTATATAAGTAGTTAGTTTACATGTATCTACCCTAAGTTTGGTATTACCTTTGTCTGCTCTGAATATCAACTTAGGTTGACTCTCAGCGGTGTGAGTTTTCCTTTTCACAGATTATAATGCCCAAATGGCACTAGTAGCCACACAATTTGGTTTACTAGTTGGCCATGCAACCCAACTAGAAGGTGCTTTAGCATCAGTGCAAGCACAACATGCCACAGTACCAGCAGTAACCACTTTGTCTAAAGCCTCCAAGAAGGTTGAGATCTTCTCTGATCCTGGTGGATTCAGAGGAGAGATCAACAAGTTCGAAGATTGGTGGTTGAAAATGAAAACCTGCATTGCTATCAACCCGGAGACTATCCCTCCTAAGTTATATGAGGCAGTAGTCACTGTCTTATCTTGCATGACAGGACAATGAGCAGGAAACTTTGCCACCACTCATCTAAAACAAGGCAAAGGATACTCTTGGGATGAACTAGTCAATGACATCCACAGACAATTCCGCCCCACAGCCAAAACAGATTGGGCTCTGGAAAAACTCTGGAAGCTCAAACAAGGAAACACTCACACATGCGACTGGATTGATCAGTTCAAGAAACTCTACAAAGAGGCCAGTATAGGAAATACATATGGTGTAAATATTATTGAAAAGAATGTGAACCCTGACATTTGTGATCAAGTGATCCAACAAGGCAAATGAGAAGTTGCTAATGTAGATGCCTATCTCAAAGCAATCAAATCTGTCAGAGAAACCATAGAAACCATGAGTTTCCTTTGAAAAAAATTAGGATTCACATCCTCTAGTTCCTCACACTATTACAAACCATCTTGTGACCCCAATGCCATGGATGTTGATCACATATGCACACATAGTCATGATGAAGATAATGATGATGATGAAGACATCAACACATTCAGCAAGCAGCCACAAAGGAAAAGATTCACAGGATGCTTCAATTGCAGTGAAACAGGACATATGGGTAAAGATTGTAAGAAACCCTCCACCAAATGTCGAGAATGCAATTGGTCTCACAAAGATCACAAGAAGACTTGCTCCAAATTCCAAAAGATTCACAAGCTAGATAAAGAACCCACCAATAGTAAGGGAAAAGCCTGAGCAACTTGAACAATCTGGGTGTCCAAGTTGCTACTGTTACAAATCCATACTTTAACATATTCTTTTTCGCATCACATGATCCTATGAAACGTCACATGACCAATCAAGTGACTACTTACTCTTTTTCATCATGTAACATGGCCTAGACCATGACGTCATCACATGTGTATTTAATTACCACTTACTTCTTTCGCTTATTTAATTACCGTCTAGTTTAGACAATGGTCTAGAACTATGAGGTCACCACTATGTCATATCCTATACCCAACACACAGACCATATCATAATATGTACAAACAGTAGTCAGTAGTATTTAAACCTGAATGTCAACACCCCAAGAATTCCAGTCAAGTTCTTGTTGGGTTTTCCCATCATCCTCTTGTCTCTATTAAGCAAGCCTAGTGTTTGTGTGACCGCATCCTTTGTTAGGATTTGGGTCAGCAACATTAGAACTTGACTATCGAACTCCCTTACACATCACTCCAGAATGTTACACACTGCCCCTAGCGTTAAAGGGATATAGCTGGACTCCAGGCTTAAGGAGACAAACCTTTTACCTTCACTCACCACTTGGCATTTAGAGCCTGCAAAGGGACTTAGCTATCTAGGGCGGCCCAGAGGTACCCTCGAGCGGGTCGAACATGTTTAAACACTGCCTCACAAACCCTTTCTTTCTTTGGACAAAAGTCCGTGTCCATGTGAGGCACATTAGGTTTACATATGCACTCAATCTTGGATGCAAGAGCGGTACTGTGCCCGTCCTTGATAAGAGTTACATACAATACAAGGATATGTCGGAAAGGCTATTGACCTGAGTATCAACTGGTTTTAGCGACACACATAACAACGGTTACTGAGTGGGCCAGTTTATGAATTACTACGCATACGTGGATTTTGAGCTTCATGAAGAGTTAGAGCTCTACCATGACTACGAAAAAGAGGTCGTACGAGACAAATCCATAGACCCGAACGACATCATTCCCCTTCCTTATGTGGAAGTAAAACAAGAAGAACAGGATAATGCATACATCCTCCAAGACATCTATGCATCTGACTGGTCCCCGGAACCATCCCGAGGACCACTACCTTACACACACTGACCACAGCCACCACTCTGGGCATTCACAGTTCTCCAAGACCCTCTTCTGGAAAGAGAACTAAATCAAGCTGTGGTCCCCAAGGAATTTGGAGGACAAATTTTATGACCCAGACACCTCCTCCAACGAATGAACCATCTCCCCACCCTCATCACCAAGGAGACAACAAGGAATGGCACCATATGAAGATCTCGCCAATCTTATCGCCAAGCTGCAGCGAACAATAGTGCAGCTACAACAAGACATACGAGGCACAAATGATTGCACTTTACAAGCAGAAATGACTGCTGCCCAACCTTGAGTGGAAGTCAAAATTTCAAAGAAAGTCAAGGCAGTCCCTGACCCAGGACTTTATGGGGGGTCATACAAGAAATTTGACAAATGGTGGATGAAACTCGGCATCTATTTAGATGTTAACTGTGACACATTCATGACAAACAAGGACCACTGCATCACAGTCTGGTCAAGAATGGCACTGACAAATACAGAGCTGGCCAGTGGGCACGGAACCAGCTCATGAAATGGTTGCCCCAAAACTTGATATGCTGGCCAGATCAAGAAGATTTGGCTAAAGAAATCCAAAAGAGGTTCAAGCCGGGCCTCAAAATCGACATGGCACTGCAGCGCCTTAATAGTCTGTGACAAGGTCCAAAGGAAAGGACAGAAGATTTCCTTACTAAATGGCTGGCTCTATACGAAAGGGCCGAATGTGGAGATTACATGGGCACATATATATCTCCTCGAGAACAACACTCGAGAGGAGATTATCAAAATCATATATACTAACGGAAAGCGTAAAGGAAATGTCTGTGACTACATACGAGTCATAAAAGAGTATGGAAACAACCTCAAGGCCTATGCCATGAGGAGCAACCAGGGGCGTGTCTGGACGAACGCGCGAAACCAAGCAAAAGCTGAGACCTCTTCGGAAGCTCACACATTCAGAGGACGAGGGGAGCCAATGGATATATCTGCAGCAAGTAAACCTCTCAAATGCTTCAACTGCCAAGGGCCTCACATGGCCAAAGACTGTAAGCAGAAGAAGAAACAATGCCCCAAGTGCAACTTCCTTGGGGGAGGGCATTCAAGAAGGTGTAGCAAGTATCATGATGTACGAGCTGCATCAACTAGGGATTCGGAGAGTGAGGAGGAGGCTCCAAAACCTCCAAAGGACCTGCAAATCCGATCTCTAGAAGGGATGGACTATGACACCATGAAGGTGTACTTTTATGATCTCCATACAACAGAGAAGGGAAAAGATCGAAGCAACTGAATGAACTGGGTGTTCGGTTGCAAACAAACAATAGATACAATTATTTAGAAGTAGAAGACTCGGATACTTTGGACAGTGAAACTGTATTTAGTAGTTACTCAATCAAAACGGAGTCTCATGCAAGTGAGCTTGCTGCATGGGAATGCAGGCTTAATTCCATTAAAAATAAAAACAAAAAAATTATGTACAATCAAGGAGAAACCCTGGACCAGATTCTCATCAGATCCGTGAAACAGAAACTTGAGATCTGCTTGGATATCGATGTAGCTCCAGCTACAAACAAGCAGAAGATGAACTCAACAAGGGCATTGCTAGACAGTGGTGCAAACAGCATTTTTGTCGACAAGGCATGGGTTGCCTACCACAAAATCCCTATGATACCACTCTCACGACCAGTATCTGTATACAATGTTGATGGAACAAAGAACTTGGCAGGGCAAATTACACACCATGCTGAGCTAATAGTTGACTATCAAGGTCATAGAGAAAAGGTTGAAGCAGAGGTGACAGATTTAGGAAGGAATCCGATCATCTTAGGATACATGTGGTTAATGAAACACAACCCAGAAATAGATTGGACAATGGGCACCGTCAAACTTACAAGATGCCCACGATCATGCTATTTATTATGCGAAATGTCTATATTCCTTAAATCCCTAGCAGAAAAGGAAATTAATGATATGCCTTATATGTACAAAAGGCTAAAGGCAGTCGAGAAACCAAAAGAGAAAAGGGAGCTTATGGTTGAGGAAATGGTACCAAAGGTCTATCACCAATATCTTGACACTTTCAGGGAAAAGTAGTGAATGAATACTGCTCCACAAGGCATGGGATCATGGCATCGATATGAAAGAAGGGTTTACACCTAAAAAGGGTAGCTTAATTCCCCATTCCCCTATGGAGCAAAAGGAAGTCTCTGATTTCATTGATGCCCAATTAGCGAAGGGTTACATAAGACCTTTGAAAACTTCCCAAACTTCTCCCATCTTCTTTGTACTGAAAAAGGACAATAAGAAATATATGGTACAGGACTACCGATATTTAAACGAACACACAATAAAGAACAATTACCCCCTTCCTCTCATTGTGCAACTCGTCGACAAGCTCAAAGGGGCTAGACTATTTATGAAAATGGACTTATATTGGGGGTACAACAACATCTGGATAAAGGAAAGGGACAAGTGGAAAGCCGCTGTCATCTGCCACAGGGGCGGATTCAAATCCCTTGTGATGTACTTTGGATTATGTAACTCCCTTGCAACATTCCAAACGATGATGAATGATCTTTTCCATGACCTGCAAGCAGTTGTGATCGTTTACATTGATGACATACTTATTTTTACAGACAATAATGAAGAAAAGCATGACAAGATAGTACTTGAGGTACTAAAATGGCTGAAGGAGAATGATCTCTTCATTAAGCCTGAAAAGTCCTCATTTAAAGTTAAGAAAGTGGACTTTCTCAGAATGGTAGTATCCGAGCAGGGAATAGAAATGGAAAAAGAAAAGACAGACGCTATCCAGGCATGGCCTGTCCCAAAAAACGTAAAAGGTGTGTGAAGCTTCTTGGGCTTAGCAAACTTTTATCGAAGATTTATTAAGGATTTCTCGATGAAGTCATGTCCCCTCAATGACCTTATGAAGAGGGATAAATTATGGTTGTGGACGGAAAAAGAACAATCAGCGTTTCACACACTAAAAGACACTTTCACTACGGCACCTATACTCACCTATCCGGATAACGACAAAACGTTTAGGCTCGAGTGTGATGCATCAGATTTCGCAACTGGTGCCGTACTATCTATACAAAAAGAAGACAAATGGCACCCCATGGCCTTCTCATCCCACAGCATGTCGGCAAAACAACATAATTATACAATCGCAGATAAAGAGATGCTAGCCATCATCTTGGCGCTCGAACAATGGAGACATTATTTAGAAGGAAGGACAGACCAATTCGAGATCTGGTCAGATCATGCCAATCTCCAGTATTTTATGAAATCACAAGACCTAAACCGCCGACAAGCATGTTGGGCGTAGTACTTATCATAATTCAACTATATATTAGTCAAGAAGCCTGGCGCTCAAATGGGAAAAGCTGATGCGCTGTCACGAAGAGAAGATCACGCCATCAGCATAGAAAATGACAATAAAGGAGTAACGGTTATTCCAGAATCACATATTCATTCTGTGAACGAAGTCATTAATATTAGAGGAGAAGAAGAAAAGTTGATGGAACGCATCTGGAATGCACAAGCAAAGCTAAAGGAAGGAGAACCAAAGGGTTCATCCTTATCAGACGAAGGATTGGTGATGGTAGATAAGAAAATCTATGTCCCAAACGAAAACAGACTTAGAAGTCTCATACTTAATTTATACCATGGCTCCACCTTAGCCGGACACGGTGGCGCAGAGAAGACCTTTGAGTTAATCTCACGCTACTATACCTGGGAAGGCATATGAACAGACATTAAAAGTTATTGCTCCTGATGCAAAAGATGCGCTCGGATGAAGCCGACAAACATTGCCCCGGCTAGCAAATTAGTTCATAACCCTATTTCAGACAGTCCCTGGCAGGACAGCTCTGTGGACTTTACAACAGATCTCCCCACGTCGAATGGCTACAACAGCATCCTCATGGTAGTAGATTGTTTTAGCAAGGAAGTCATATTTATTCCCACAAACAAGAAAATCATGTCTCTCGGCATGGCAAAGTTATATCGTGATAACGTATGGAAAACACATGGACTTCCATGCTCTATCATATCCGATCACGGCCCATAGTTTTTGGCCCAAGTTATGAAAAATCTAGCAAAGATGTTACAAATCAATCTTAAAATGTCAACAGCATTTCACCTGCAAATGGATGGACAAACGGAACACGTTAACCGAGATCTCCAACAATATCTTAGATTATTCACAGCTGAAAAACAAGACCAGTGGTCTGATTGGCTTGCGCTGGCGCAATTCTCATATAATAACAAGGTTCATTCTGCGACGGGCAAATCCCCTTTCGAAGTCACACATTCCTATGCCCCTCACATGGGAATCAAACCCCATAACTTAAAGGTTCCAGCAGCTATGGACTTCACTCACAACTTCACTCAGACACTCAAACAAGTCAAAGAAAACCTAGAAAACAACAAAAACAGGATGAAGAAGCAGGCTGACAAGAAAAGATCAGATGCTTCTATTTATAATGTGGGAGATAAAGTTTGGCTATCAACGGAGAATCTAAACTTATGAGAAACCTGCCAGTCTCGTAAATTAACAGAGCGATGGCACGGACCTTATACCGTATTGAAAATGATTGGAATGAATGTGGTTGAACTTAAGCTCCCCTCTTCCATGAAGATTCACCTAGTAGTAAATATTAGCTGCGTCAAACCATACAAAGAGCGACTCAACAGACAACCAGTATATAAACCAGGACCGGTACAGGTCACCGACAAAGGAAACAAATAATTCAAGGTCGAATATATAGTAGACGCTCATCTCAAAGGGAACCGCTTGGAATTTCTGATTCACTGGAAAGGATATAGTAATGAAGATTGAATCTGGGAATCCGGAAAGAATATCTCTTTGGCAAAGAATGCCATAATGGACTTTTATAAACAAAAACCACACCCACCCTGGAAGCTATGAATGCTTCAAAATGACTTTGATTCTCTATTTAATACTTACGAAACATTTACCACTCCTATTCCTATTTGGTCTCACCTGGAATGCGAATCATAGAAGGGGGTAGTGTTACAAATCCATATTTTAACATATTCTTTTTTGCATCACAGGATCCTGTGAAATGTCACATGACCGATCACGTGACTACTTACTCTTTCTCATCATGTAACATGGCCTAGACCATGACATCATCACATGTGTATTTAATTACCTCTCACTTCTTTCGCTTATTTAATTACTGTCTAGTCTAGACAATGGTCTAGAACTATGAGATACCACTATGTCATACCCTATACCCAATGCACAGACCATATCATAATATGTACAAACAGTGGTCAGTAGTATTTAAACCTGAATGTCAACACCCCAAGAACTCCAGTCAAGTTCTTGTTGGATTTTCCCATCATCCCTCTTGTCTCTATTAAGCAAGACTAGTGATTGTGTGACCACGTCCTTTGTTAGGATTTGGGTTGGCAACAGCTACTGTATCTAACTCTATAACTTGTCCATCATCTAGCCTAAATTATCATAGCCAAGTGGAGTCTTCAATTGATTTGAAGCTCAGCCAGGGCTTCACACCAGTACTTGATTCCACTTTCCACTCTTCTTCAATTCCAGAAAATGCTAGGATTCACACCTTGAACCATCGCAATATTACCCTTTAAGTACAAATTGCACCAACTCATCACCCCAATAAACTTATGACAACTAGAGCTCTCTTAGACAGCAGAGCTAAAACTATCTAGATCGACAAGCCATATATGCAGAAGATTAAACTTCTGCTTCTCTCTCTACCTGATCCAATCCCAGTATATAATGTTGACAGAACACATAATGCCACCAGATCTATCACATATTGTGCTGAAATCATTATCCAATTTCAGGATCATTGTGAACAAGTCACAGCAGAAGTAACTGATCTAGGAAAGAATCAGATGATTCTAGGATACACCTGGCTTAGTAAACATAATCCTGATATTGATTGGACTTCCAGAAAAGTCAAAATGACTTGATGTTCCTGGACTTGTCAGACCCTAAAAGGAAAACCCCCTTTCACATAACAGATCGAAGCTGAAGAACAGAATTCCTTAGCTCATATCTTTGCCATGAAACATGATGAGCCCTCGCCAAAGAAAGATCCTAAACCAGAAAATGTTATAACATGAGAATATCATGGATACATGAAAGTATTCTCTAAGAAAGAATCAGAACAAATGCCAATATGAAAGCCCTGGGATCATGCCATAGATCTCAAAGAGGATTTCAAACTGAAGAAAGGCAGATTGATTCCCCTTTCACCTGAGGAACAGAAGAAAGTATCTGATTTCATAGATGATTAGCTAGACAAAGGATATATACAACCTTCTAAATCCCCTCAGACGTCACCTGTGTTTTTTGTACCTAAGAAAGATGGTAGAAAATGCATGGTATAGGATTACCGATATCTGAATGAACACACAGTCAAGAATAATTATCCACTTCCTTTAATCTCACAGCTTGTGGCCAAGCTTAAAGGATCAAAATGGTTTACACAAATAGATCTTTGCTGGGGATATAACAATGTTCATATCAAAGAAGGAGATGAATGGAAAGACGCCTTCATTTGCCACAAAGGATCTTTGAACCAGTTGTTATGTATTTTGAATTATGCAACTTGCCCACTACATTCCAAACTATGATAAATGGACTATTTTCAGATATGCATAACATTATGGTTGTATATGTATATCAATGACCTCATGATTTTCACAATGACAACTGATCTCAAAGAGCATGAACGAATTGTAAAAAAAAGTATTACAACACCTCGAAAAACCTAACCTATTCGCAAAACCAGAGAAATGCACCTTTAGTGTCCAAGAAATGGAATTCCTTGGCATGATAGTACATATCTAGAGATGGAATCAAGATGGACAATAGTAAAGTCACTGCCATTAAGAAATGGCCAATTCCAAAGAATGTTAGAGGTGTACGCAGTTTTCTCAGTCTAGCAAACTTCTATCACAGATTCATTGAAGAATATGCACAAGTCGCAAGATCCCTTAATGATCTAACTAAGAAGGATATTACCTTTGAGTGGAAAGAGGCACAATAGACAGCATTTGATATGCTTAAACAATGATTCATGACTGCTCCTATTCTCGCTTACCCTGATAACAACAAAATATTCCGCCTAAAAACAGATGCTTCTGATTATGCCACCGGAGCAGTGCTCTCAATAGAACAGAATGGCAAATGGCACCCTGTCGCATTCTTCTCACATTCCATAACTCCCGAAGAACATAACTATCCAGTTGCAGATAAGGAAATGCTTAGTGTCATTAGATCACTCAAATAATGATATCACTACCTTGAAAGTGCACACCATCAGTTCGAAATATGGAATGATCATGCTAATCTCCAATGGCTTATGAAACACCAAGACCTTAACCATCGGCAAGCCCGATGGGCACAGTACCTGACATGTTTTAATTACAAATGGCTTCATAAGGCAGGTGCCACTATAAGTAAAGCAGATGCCCTATCTAGATGAGAAGACCATGCTATTGAAATAGAACATGACAACACTGGAGTGCTAGTTATTTCACCTGAACAGATTAGTATTGCAGAAGTTTACATCACTACAGATTCTAATGCAATCCTTGAGAAAATCTGAAAACCCATACATTTACTCAAAGAATCTGATATTATCACCTTATGAAACAAGTATGACATTGATACACAAGAAGATGAACTTCTTCATGACAAAAAAGGAAAGATCTACATCCCTGATGACCAAGATCTATAAATAGAAATCGTCAGACTACATCACAATACTCCAATTGCTGGTCATCCTGGATCTGAAAAAACAATAGACCTTGTACAATGAAGCTATACATGGCCTGGCATGAACACATTCATCAAAGAATATATCTCTAGATGTGAATGATGTGCAAGATGCAAGCTGTTTAATATAGCACCACCTGGAAAACTTCAATCCCTAGACTTCCCTAATATGCCCTAGATTGAAGTAACCATAGATTTCACCACAGACCTTCCTCTATCTAAAGGATTCAACTCAATCCTAGTAGTCAGTGATTGATTCTCTAAGGAAGTTGAATTCATTCATTGCAACAAAACAGTCACAGCCCTAGACACAGCTCAACTTTATCTCCATAATGTTTGGAAGAATGACGGACTATCTCATAGCATTGTGTCAGATAGAGGACCACAGTATGCATCTCAAGTCATGAGAGATCTATGCAAAAGACTAGGCATACAACTGAAGCTCTC
>JBBPRH010000655.1:0-10733 GCA_038092915.1 Boletus pseudopeckii | reverse complement strand
TTGTCTACGAATCGAAATCATATCGAGCAAGCGATTTCATTCCCACACCTATTCGGGGTGCATGTTCCACAGCGGCTCGTGTTCTCGAGGAAAAGGCCAAGAACGTTACTCTCATCCCGTCATTCACATCAATCGAAGTCTTGCCGACATTGAGAGTCCTCGCGAGCGAAGATGTCGTTCTAAAGGTGGCATCCCTGACACGGTTTTCTGGTCCTCGAGAGAAAGCTCTGTTGTTTGCATTCCTCATTCACCCGGTATTACTTCTTCGTCTCTCTGCGCAAGATCGGGCCAGAAAATTGGAACCTATGCAAGCTGAATTCAAGCGTCAACTCACATCGAATTTCCTCCCCACCGTTTTCCGCGCTGTGGAGGTGGCCATTACGTCATTGAGTACAACCATCGATATTGATGTGAGGGTGTTCATCGCGCTTGTTCGGTTCCTGGCGGAGAACAACACGCTCTCGGTGCAAGATATATTCGGGGACGATATTGCCAAAATCGTGGAGGATAAACTGTCTTCATTCTCTGTTCCAATTTCAGCATTTTCGCAATTCGCCGCGGAATTCCTTCCGTTTCCTTCGCTTGCCTCTCCACCCACAGAGAATAGGGTCGGACTGCTTCCATTCAGTAACAAGATATTCGACGACGAACTTGCGCTTATCTATGGTCCCACTGATGACGACAGTGCGGGAGCCTGCCGAGTCGATGAAGCGGAAGAAGACGAGGGTGTTGAGAGCGATAAAGGGTCCAACACCGACGAATGGGACACCAGTAGTGAAGAAGCAGACGAAGAAAAGACGAGTGCACCTAAATTTCCGCCTGATGTACCCAGAACAGGTTATTTCGACGACGGCGTTCTTTTCAACGACACGCGGCACTGGCACAACCACAAAAGGCCTTTGTTGCCGAAGCACCTCGGAGGTGAGGCGCCGACTGCGAACACGACAGAGTGGCAACGGAAGAAGAGACTTCGTGCTGACCAACGGTTTATGAAGACGTTGCATGATCAGGCTGCGACCTTGACGGGTGCATCGGGTGCGGCGCTGCAGCAAATCAAGATACCGCCGGTCAGTGCGACATCAAATCAACCCCAATCCAAGGTCACTCCATTTACATTGTACGATGGATTTGTGCATCGTCAGCTGAGACATATACACCAACAGAAGCATAGCTATACACGTTCCACTGCTTCCAAAGCTACACAGAAACAATCCAAAGCCGACGTTATTCGGGAGCAAAATCTGGCGCAAAAGGCTCAAAAGCAATTCACGGAGTCGATCACGTGGTTAACAGAGCGCATCCGTGATCTGGATTCAGAGACCTCGGTGTCTGCCGTGGAAAAGTCCCTCTCGGATTTGAAACGCAATACGAGGTCCAATGAGCCGCTTGTTGCGACCGAGTTGGCACTGTATCGTCTCCATCGCTTATTTCAGCATTGGATCTTGGATCCGGAACGTGACTCAGCCGCGGTCCGCGACAAACATAGCGTCACGGTACTTCGTACGATCAAAGACATCCTCGAGGTCAACTACTTAACGGTTGACATCCGAAAATGCATACAAGACGTCCTGAACATCCTCGGCTTCTCCGCGTATACGAACACGCTCATGATCGCTTCAACGACACAGGAAGACCGTCGGCTCACTTTTAAATTTGTCAAGTTGATCAAGTCAAAAACACAAGAACCGTTGCACGCGTTCATGCGCATCAAGGAGCATCCGATCGAGTGGCAATTGCGCGTTTTCGGCGAGTACATGGATCGGAGTATGGATAGCCAAGTCGATCCACGGGTCTCATTTAAACCCGATGCATGGCAAAGACAAGTCCTGGATGCGATTGATGACAACAAGTCCCTTCTGGTTGTTGGTGCGTGATCATCAGATTCGGCAGCCGTTTGCGGTGTAATGAAGTATGCACCCTCAGCCCCGACTAGTGCGGGTAAAACGTTCATATCGTATTATGCAATGGAAAAGGTCCTGAGAGGGTCGGACGAAGGTGTCATCGTTTACGTTGCCCCCACGAAAGCGCTCGTTTCCCAGGTCGCTGCTGAGATATACGCGCGGTTCAGCAAGGACTTGAATGGTCGTAAGTTCCCCCTTTATTAGTCTTGTCGAAGGACTCGATAAAAACACGTCACGATATTCAGGGAGTTGCTGGGCCATTCATACCAGGGACTATCGTATCCACGATCCTCAAAATTGCCAGATTCTCGTTACGGTTCCGGAGATGCTTGCCATCATGATGCTTTCGCCACCCTTGGCCAAGGTGTGGACTCCCCGAGTGAAATAGTGGGTTAGTTTCGGCTGTTTTCTTGCATTGATTCATGATTTTTATAGTATCATTCTTGACGAAATACATACGATCGGTCAGCAAGAGGGCGGGTCTGTATGGGAACAAATCCTGTTGCTGGCTCCTTGTCCCATCATGTCAGTTTTTGTCCTTCCCTCGCATTTGGCCGATGATGATTTTTGGCCCCATATAGTGGCTTGTCCGCGACGGTTGGAGCACCCGAGAAATTCAACACATGGCTCGAAGCTGTTCAGAAAGCGGGCGGTTTCCACCACACCTTTGTCCACCACCCACACCGATACTCGCATCTCCGCAAGTTCTTTTACAACATTTACGAAGAACCGCGTAGCACGTTCGAATCAATCTCCACGCACAAATCCACCGGACGGATGCGATACCTCCATCCGATTGCGATGCTCGCCTTCGGACCGAGGTCTATCCCTCCTGATCTTGGATTAGAAGCCTCAGATACGTTGACATTGTATCAGGCGCTCGCGGCACATGGCGACGTACCACCATCGACGTTGGACACGTTGGACCCATTGAAGTTCTTCCCCTCTGACAGACTCTTGCAACAAAAGGACGTGATCGCATACGATGCGGCGCTCAAAGCATATCTCGCACCCATGGTTGCCCAGTACGATCCAAGTAACCCAGCAGCCCCATTGTACAAGGTTATTGCGAGCCTTGAAGATGAATCACTGAGTCGGGTACAGACCAAAGTGGCCAATACCCAGCCCGAGCGCGCGCCGTTCACGGAAAACTTGATTCATCTCGTTTGTGACCTCCACGCCCAAGGCGATCTGGTAAGCTGCACATGCTCGGGACGCGTACGCACAGTAACGCCTCTCCCCATCCCAGCCCGCAATCTTTTTCAACTTTGATCGAACGGACTGCGAGATCATGGCCGTCACCCTCCGTCATGCGTTAGTCGCAAAAGAAAAAGAATGGCGCGCCTTGAATCCAGAATGGCAACGCAAACTGGCGCAATACGAAGAATGGCTATCGAGGGCAAAAGATCGCGAGCGTGCAGCTGCTAGAGCAGCGAAAAGCAGAGTTGATCCAGATGATGTCAAGACGAAGACGGTGGAGTGGCAAGCAACATTCAATCCCAACGCGCCGCTACCCCAGTTTTCGTTTGCCGGTCAGCATACGTCGTATACGCAAAGTATGCTCGAGGAAGAGTTGGGGCAGTTGGGCCGGTGGACATCGACGCCAAAGTGGGCACTCTTATGCTTGCGACGGGGAATTGCGGTGCATCATTCTGGCATGAACAAGCGCTATAGGACGATCGTCGAAAGGTGGGCGAGGTAGACCGTTGATTTGTGTTTCTGGATCACTAAGACGGTCTGGTAGCCTGTTTCGTCAGGGATTCATTCGTGTCGTATTTGCAACAGGTTATTCCTTATGCGAGGCATCAAAGCGAACGACTAACGGAGGGTTACACAGGCACGCTCGCACTCGGTATCAACGCACCGACGAAGACCTCGGTCTTTTGTGGTGATTCGCCATTCCTGACAGCCCTCATGGTACGTCGTAACTGGATGGATTCTCGAGATGTGCTGACGGTCCCCATTAGTACCGGCAATGCGCTGGTCGTGCTGGGAGACGTGGGTATGACCTTCTCGGCAAGGTCGTGTTCTATGGGCTCCCCATGAATCGAGTGCAACGTTTGACCTTGTCCAAGCTCCCATCCCTCGGTGCCACCTTCCCAGTGACGTCTACGCTCATTCTTCGTCTCTTCAACCTTCTCGAGGGTTCTGGGTACGCGCCTGCCGCCGTGCACGCCGTGCAACGCTTGTTCCGTCTTCCTCAAGTCAGCTTCGGTTCCGAAGAGGGTAAACACCAACTCCTACACCACCTTCGATTCAGTATCGACTACCTTCGACGCGCGCGTCTGTTGGACGAACGTGGGCGCCCGTTCAACCTCTTTGGGATCGCCTCTCAATTGTACTACACCGAACCGAGCAACTTTGCGCTCGTCACGTTACTCAGACACGGCGTCCTTCACCGCATCTGTGCACAGCCAAGTGTCATCCAAGCGAAGCGAGATTTCATCCTGCTCATGAGCCACTTATTTGGAAGACGGTATTTGCCGGGATCATATCTCAAAGCCGAGAATACGAGGGAAATCATCAAGACGTCGGCGTCGATGGTGATTTTGCCTCCCATGTCGGATGACGCTCGGCGCGTGCTCGCAGCCCACGAAGAAGAGATCCTGCGCATCTTTACAGGGTATGCGCTCACGTACGGCTCGCAGCACGGCGCAGAACTAGGACCCGACACCCGCCTCCCGCTGAGCGGCACCGAGCTCGGCGGGACACTCGCATCTAATACGGCGGCGCGTTTCGGGACATGGTTGCAAGAGACGGCGTTAAGGGTCGTGGCGAGGTCGCTGTTTGTCGCGAACTCGGGGCACGACGACCACTTTAAGAGCGTGATAGATTTGGCGAGGACGGCGAGGAGGGGGTTGAATCTGAACGAACACGCTATTCCTTCGTTTGCACCCATCTTTGCGACGCAGGCGCGGGCCGAGTCCGTCGACAGGGATGGAGACGAAAATGGGAACCGAGACTCGGGGCACCCTCACGCCAAACCCCACGCCCCCACGCACAGATTTGCCCTCAACGCGTACATTCTCGACTTTTACACACACGGCCAGCTACAGCCGTTGAGCGAAGCCAACGCGATACGACGAGGTGATGTCTGGTTCGTATTGGAAGAGTTTGCTTTGACCTTGAAGACGGTGCGAGGGGTATTGGAGCAATTGATTACGCGGAAGCGGGAGCGGGTGGATGTGAAAGAGGGATCGGATGTGGGCGAGGGTGAGGGTGAAGGCGAGTCAGAGGATTTGGATAGTGGGTTTATCGATGTGGATGATCCGACGGAAAAGGATGACGAGGAAGACGGGGACGAGGGAGGGAAGCGGGGAGTACAGATGGGGAGCGGGATGGGCCGCGCCAAACCCAGCTGGGTGGCGGACAGGGACTGGAGAGTGCTCGAGGTGGTATATGCTGCGACGGAGGAGTTTGATGAAAAGTTCAAGGCCATTTGGGCCTGAGGAGTCGATCAAAGTCATTGAAATTGGAAGACACCTATGTTCTAAATACGCGTTGGATGATTCTGTCGTGTTGTACAAGTTTCCGCCTTGTTCTCGTAGCATGTAATCCGTGTTTTGCACTGCTCCGGTGACAGGAATGCCAGATGGGATTTCCCTAGGTCGACCCGAAAGAACCATTAAAATACAGTTCTCGCCAACCACGAAACGTCCTACACTGTTATTTGTTAACCACTTCTTGCCTTCGTCAAGTTACCAGCACATCGAAATTAAGGACTTGATTCAGACCCTACCTCGATGCCTGAAACCACTGACACAGGTGAAGCTCTGGGTGTTGTTCTCCACAAATACCTGCAACAAGTAACTCCAACGACGTGGACAATTGCGAAATATCGTCCTGCCGCTGATACCTTTGGACCGCTCCCACCGCCACCTGCATCGAGTACGAAACTATAGCCTTTCCGGGACGAACAACCTGCTAGGGACAACTATTAGCTGGGATAGGAGGAGCAGAGATCGGCTTACCGATATGCCTGATACGTCCGCTCCCCCTGGACAGTAAACTACAACAAGGTTGTTAATTGACCATCGGTGGTCCTAGAGTGAAACGTGGATTCCATAAAATGGTCGAATCATGTCACTGACGGGAAGCTTTACTGTGTGACATTCTGGACAGTCCATCCATCCATAGCATCGGTTTACACTGTGTCAAATTACCATCGCCCGCGACTGTGTAAGAACAAGGTCTAGCACGGACTATTCCGTTGTCCTGGGGTTGAATCGTCTGTATGGCGACCACGAGGACCTTGTCTAAACGGCTTCTCGCGCAGGCCTGAACAATGCTATCGCACGTTTATTGTTCACTTCTCTCATTGACATGCTTCCAAGTAGGTGGAACATTTGAGCTTGTGAAACACGTTCCAAATTTCCTTGCTTACTAGTAAATCCTAGCAACCATGTACCCGGATATATGGACGATATCGATTAAATCATCTACCTGCGAAATAGCATCTTCGTGCCTTTCGCATTCAAACGATATGATCGCCTGAGTGAAATGAACGATTAGTACAAGCAGAGATGAGGATGACAAGGGCATACCTTGATCGAGAAAAGAAGTCTATTCCCAGTTGGAAGATCGTCATTGAACACGAATTCACATACACGCTTGCAATACAACCAACGACGGATCACTGAACCCCGATAGACTTGGTGTGCGAAAGTCAATATGTCCCAGTAGGACGGCAAAGAGCCAGTTGACATCGTTGATGGACATGTACCCTTGTTCCGAACGGAACGAGCGAGTGCGCGTGCATTGTGCAAACTTGGCGTCGTAATACGAGACAGAACAAGTTGACAACCAGGCGAGCAATGAGGATATGGAACTCTTGACCTGGAATGGGATCCCAAACGCTAGTTGTTGGTCATGGTGAGTCCGGCGAGTCGACTTGTCACATCCACTGCTGGGGTTCAATTCGGCGTTAGCGGCGGTGGCGATGCAGTCACTGTTTGGAGAGAACCTTCGAGTCATCGTGCCGCAGCGGCCCGGCAACTTTCTGTGATGAGTCTGTGATCCACGGCAGAAGGCCCCGATTTAATTTTTTGAAAGTGTAATTGTTCATAACACAAGCCGCACATACTAACAATCGTGTAGTATGTTCTCTCCACCTGCCTGTACTTTATCTTCCGTTCATAAAATGTGTTCCGCAGCTAAAGGGTGTACTTCTCGAAAGTTACGAACAGAATCCTGATCAGCTCCAAATCTACGATGGCAACAAACTGATCTTGAGAATCGCACGACGAAGAAGGGATGAAAGACTTGCGGCTGAGACCAGAGGAATCTATTATCCAAGTGCCTCGTCATTGTTGGAATTTCTGACCATGATTCCGGTTAACCAATTGCTGTTGTCTTGTCTTGGCCATCATACTCCGATAGTGTGCTGATTGAGTACTTGCCCCATCCTCCAGTACAGTTACAACTTACCGCCCAATACAGATTCCGCTGTAGCAAATCGGTGAGGCGCTATTGAAACCCTCGTTGCAGCGAAGCACGAAAACATGTCGATTGTGTTACACGATCTTTGTCAAACTACTAGTACATACATCGAAAATACACGCTTTGGTTCAGCCCCGATCTAATGTTTCAAGTCACTGGCTCGAGCAGCCAGAACTGGCTAGAGATCAGGGAGTTGTTCGCCACGAACGGCTGCAACAGATGACTTCAGTGAGTGGATGACCTCAAGGTACTCTCCCGCTGCTCGTACCTTCGAAATGCCACCGGCATCAACCACCCACTGAAGCCTATTCGGGACGAGCAACCTGCCAGAGACAACTATCAGCCACAACACCAGTGAGTGGACATAAGCTTACTGATACAGTGCCCGCCCATCTTTATCGGTGGCTCTGGCAGTGTTGATTGACCATGGTTGTATCTGGTCTGAGACGCTGACTTCATAAACTGGTTGAATCGGCCCCACGATGGAAGCACCGAGGAAATTGCCACCGTTCTGGACAGTATACCCATCAGCCGAATTCGTCAAATTCCACTGTTAGTCAGAATTAGCATCGGTGTCATGGTGTAAGAACGAGCTCATCACAAACTTTTCCGTTGTCCCCGGGGTCGTCCGTCTGAGTAATGACCGAGGAACCATCTGCCACAAGGTAGGGATTGCCATCGAGGTAGCTACGGATCTTGTACGTCCCGTTGCTCACGATGTTGTAAGCTGGCAAAGTCGCAGAATTTCCAAGGCCGAGGAAGTCTTTCTCAGTTCCACACGCCTTCGTGAAGTTGTCGACCCAACCCTGCCACTTCATCATCCTCTCTTCCTCGGGGAGATTTTCGATGTTGCTGTTGATAAACTCTGATGGCATGAGAAAAAGATTAAACTTATCGTGAATTTATACCTTTATATTTGTTAACCGTACTGACATCCGCCATCGCCTGAACCCATAACGGAAAGTATACTGTATCTAGATGACCCGATGTAAACTTGTTTCTCGTTCGTCACTAAAATGGGAAAACATACTCCTAACAGTTCCTGGCTCTGATAACAGCTTGCTAGATATCTCATAGTATCCCTAGACATGTTTGTAGTCTTGTTCACAAACATGGTGCTACTACTCACCAGGATACAAGGCAGAAGGACGATATGTATGCTGCACAAAAGAGCATAACTCGATCAATCGAGCCGGAGGCTACGAAATCGCTTGGGAGACGCACTCAAGCCACTCGCCATTCTTGACAACACTTTCATACAGGTTGACAGAGTTCTTGAGCTCTTGTGACGGTGCCTCTTGCGCCACGTCATTCGCTGGGACGCCCAGCTTATTTGTACAATCGGATCGCGCATCCACGACGTACTGAAGGCTTGTCGAGAGTTTCGCCGCAAATTCCTTGATCTGCTCGAAAGACCCCGTTCTGCTGACAGCTTCCATCCTCACCCTATAGTAATACTCTAGATATGAGGCATCTTGCTGAGGGTCGGGTGAAGCTGAGACGATGAGAAATCCATGTTGTATCACTCACGATCATATAGTGTCGAAAGCCGTTCAGAGCAGCTGTACCCTTGGCCAACGCACGAGGGAACGGGTGATTTATCAATTCGGTCCAGACAGCTTGACATTCGTTGATAAGGTCTTGGACATAATCATGCGGGGCGACAACTTTGCCTTTCGCGGTAGAGCCGAATGAGAAGAGTTGTGGTTGGATGCTGTGGATGTTAGCGGGATCTAGCTGATGTATGAAGAGAACGACACATACTTGGAATCAACACTTGCGTGGGCAAGCGCCAGCGCAATGCGGCTGGGTAGACTAATGCGCGAGGGCATTGTATCGAAGTTTGCAAATGACATTATATCTGGAACGTCGAAGCTAGCAGGGCGTTGAAACGAATGAAGGCGAGGGGGTGCCCTTTATGTGCAATCCTGTGGCTGGAACATGAGGGAGGTAACTCGCCGATATCCGACTGGTCCGTAAATCCTCACCACGGTGATGTATCGATATGGAACTGGGGTACCTGCCCACCTGTTGAACGAAGTGAACTCCAAATCCGAATTCTACCAATATGGGTAGGCCCATATCCGGATGGGTTCTGACTGCCATCATAGAATGGAGGGCACAAGCCCTGCGATAAGATCGTTGGTTGATCACTAGCACCCCAGAACGTGTAGAAGATACGAAATGTCACCATCTACATTCTCACGGTTGAGCATGAGGCGGTCCAGCCAAACGAGGTCAGTCTGTTTGAGCGAAGAGTTTGCAACCGAGGTGATTCGGAGTGTTTGCCCTGTATCTCATTGATAGAATATCAGATACGAGAAGGTGTTATTCCACGGTCGAACCTACAAGAACGGACGAGCAGTGATGGCGCTAGCAAGCGTTCACATTCGAATAAAGTGGAATGGATACCGTATTATTGCGGCTCACGTATGCGAACCAGGCTCGTTCGTATCGACGGTTTGCCTCGTGCAACCTCTTTTGGACGGGCTGGTCATCGGACCACGCGGAGGAAAACAGAATTTGGTGACCTCCGGAGCTTGCACGACGCGGACCAGAAGAATTCTATCAATGAGATACAGGGCAAACACTCCGAATCACCTCGGTTGCAAACTCTTCGCTCAAACTGACTGACCTCGTTTGGCTGGACCGCCTCATGCTCAACCGTGAGAGTGTAGATGGTGACATTTCATATCTTCTACACGTTCTGGGGTGCTAGTGATCAACCAACGATCTTATCGCAGGGCTTGTGCCCTCCATTCTATGATGGCAGTACAACGATACATACCTAAAGCTACCTGACCATCCCCGGGCCTGTCTCAAGTGCGGCGTTACGCCTTGGACATGGAAACAAAAACTTTTCACAATGAATTATCAACGGTCGGAACGCGCACGGGTCGCGGATTGGGCGTGGATGAAAATAGAGCGTAGTGTGTGCGACCTCCGGACTCCGCTTGCAGTACCGGCAGATAACCGGCGATGACGTCACAGCTAACGTACACACCTTGTAACAGCCAACCATTTCTGTCGTGCTTTGGTTACAGAGCGATGTTTCCTACAGCTGGTGTAGTCAGAGTTTAATATCAGTTCTGGCGCAACACGTATCAAGTGCGGCGTTACGCCTTGGGCATGAGAAATCACAAAAAGCTTGCTACGGCCGCACTTACTCGGATGACCACGAAGAATTGTGATTCCACCACAAGGTGCCGAACTTGTACCATACGTGGATTATATCAATCATTCCCCACGACGGGACCTATAACCAATCATCCACTGGCAAGTCGTAGGGTAAGCCCTGGCACACTACACGATAATGTTTACCGACTGAGCGTCGGTGGTTACCTGTCGAATAATGCGTAAATCTCGTAGAGTGCATTAGCATTTGTTACTCCT
>JBBPRH010000654.1:0-10754 GCA_038092915.1 Boletus pseudopeckii | reverse complement strand
CGTGCATGTGGCTGGACAGACGTGTAGACAAAGAGAACAAGCCCAAGCGGGCCCCTTCAGCATACAACCTTTTTGTACAGGCGAAGATGAAAGAGTGGAAGGAGAACAATCCAGGCGTACCCATCAAAGAAGCCATGGTCGAGGTACGTGTGCATATATCCACCCCTCTATCTGTCTCACGTGCGCACCAGATCGGTGCGTTGTGGAGAGATGCTCCAGAAAACCCCAATCGCGGCAAGGAGCCAAAGTCTAGAAAACCCAAGGCCAATAAGTCGGCACCCAAGGCCAAGGCAACCAAGAAGGCACCATCCAAGTCGAGTGACGTGGAACAATCGGGCGAGGAGAGTGAATGGTACAGTTCGTTCCTTTCTGACGACCACCTGCTGACTTTTTTGTTTTGTTTTGTAAAGAGTCACTATTTTTATTCGTTACTGTAGACCCCCATGCTCGAGCCATGCGCTTGTAGGTACAGCTAATGACACGCTTAATCGAGACCCTTTGTTTGTCACGTGACACACGTCGTATTCCTCTCCAAACTTGGAAGGTTCTCCTATCTAGGATGACGACGATGACGTTGTGCTGAGGCGCATCCAAGTATTTAAGTTGACCCTCTGTCTCGTCTCCAGCATTTCTCTCTCTCTCACAGCCATGGATGAGACATCTTCTGTTATCGCAGCTCTCGACGCTGGCAAGCTTCCCAGCCAATCTCAACTCAATGCCATCATTGATTGGGCTCTCCTCAACATCATTCCCTTCAATTCACCCCATGTTGACAATCTCTCCCAACCGGGTGGAGCCATTGCCCGCAGCCTCGCTGACGTACTCGCCGCATACAAGCAATTGGGCACTAACAAAAACCGTGCATCTCCTATCCTCGTTTCTCTCTCGCTCGTTGACCGTCCCCCACAGATGACGATTTGGTCCAAGACACTCTCTGGCATTTATCAGAGGGCGACTTGGCTGCGACCCGCATCGAAGCCACCGACGTCAAGGAGGTGTCTGCCGATATGAAAGCCCTCCGCGCCGCTCTGAGGAATCTCCTCAAGACCATCTGGGCGAATATCAGCGGCGAGGGAAGTCAGCTCCTCGGCGACTTTGCTTCCTTTGCGCGGCTCGCCTTGGCTGATCTCGCGGAGGCACTCGAGGCTCAGGCTGCTCACACCAAGGAGAGCCTCAGAGAGTCCGAGAGCGAGGTCCAGCGAGGCGAGAGGGATCCCCTTGGAGTGAAACATCAGACGCCCGAAGAGCAACGCGCGGAGGCAGACCCCAAGCTCAAGTTCGAGAAGACCATGGATACGGTCAAAGAGGCTGGCTCGAAAGCCATTGGAGTCAGCCAGTCCGTCAAGGTCACTACGGAAGACAAGGCTGCGAGAACGCGCGCACGACTAATCGAAGCCTTCTATCAGGTATGACAAAACACCTTAGTTCTTTGTCGATCTTAACACCGGCGACAGATCTGTGATCGTGCTCAGAACGATGAGGAATACAAGCGCGCCTTGTCTACCCTCTTCGATATCGCCTCCAAGTGGTTGACTCGGACGCTTGACACGGCCTCTACCGCTGACGAAGCTACGTCGCTCAGTACCTTCATCGATGACCCCACCGAAGAAAAACATGTGCACCATGCCCTCATCAACATTCGTACGCTATGCGAGCGACTCGCGGGTGGGAAATCCCTTGACGACTTAGTTGTCAAACTCCGGGCCTGCGCTGTCGACATCAAACAGGATAAGGATCTCGAGGCGTGGTTTCATGATTTCATCACTCACGTGCGCAGTGGTCTCGAAACTCCGGGTTATGCCCGCAGCCAACAAGCACAGGCGAAACACGAACAGCTTGAGCGCCGTTGGAAGGAACTTGTCGACCACAGTTCAGATTCCGCCAAGAAATGGAAGACAGACCTTGAGACCTTCCGTCACGAACTTCGCGAGTTCCAGCAGGCAATCGCCGATGACGCTGACCTGCGTCGCGCCAGGGAGGCACACGCTAGGCTTGCTCGGGATATGGAGAAGAGCATCGTTACCGGCGGAGGACTTGGTATGCAACTTGCGTTTGACCAACCTACTTGGTTCTGGCAAGACTTGTTCAATGTATACACGCAGCGTATCCTCAGCGTGTTGAAGACCATCCCTATACCTAGGTAAGTTGTCTGTCGACGAAAGGATGACGTAGGCTGACGGGGGTGCAGAACTGAGTATGTAGACCGCGAGGTTGAGTTTGTGCTGGAGAACCTTGACATTTCCTCCCTCAATCTTCTTCCGGGCCATGCATACATGCGCAATATCACGGACATCGAAATCACAGCTCCTGAAAAGAGTCGGGCGTCAACGAAGACCTCGTTCGGGACTCTTACTCACATCCGTTTCCAAGCCATGCAGCTCTCTCTCAGAGACGTTTCCTTCTTTTACAAGGACAAAACGTCCACCGTTGGCCCGAATAACTTTACTGGTATCATGCAGTTCAATCTTCCTACTCAGGGTCTGGATGTCGACTTCAAGTTTAGGCTAATCCCCAACACGGAAGAGGGTCTCGTTGAACGCGAACGATGCAAGCGCTTCTTCAAGGTTGAGCGTGTGGACGTTAAATTGTCAAACGACATCAAGTTCGACATCAAGGAGTCCAACCATCGTATCGTCGCTTCTGTGTTTAAGCCGGTGCTCGTGCACCGTTTCCGAGATGCGATCGAGCGAACGCTCGAGGAGCAGATCAGGGGCGTCTTCGATTTTACAGATGCCATTGCCTTTGATATTTCGAAACGTTCCGAGGTGTTTGCGGATACTGGTCTTGGCCCCGCAGCATCCTTCGCTGCCTCGGTTTGGAGCGAGATCGGTCATCTTAGGAAGCTGGAGGGTGGTGTGTTGACCGGATGGAAGGCGACTAGGACAGGCATCGTCAAAGAAGGAAGTGAGGGTGGGCCCACCATCGCCCTGGGAGCTGAGCCTCAAATTCTTCCTGGCGAGAAGCGTGGTCCGCTCGGGTACAACTCCGAGCCGTTGGCAGAGAGGATCCCCCATGTTGAGGGGTCCGCCGTCCTCCAGGAAGGAAAGAGGATCGCGGAACACGTCAAGGGGGTGGGTCAGGAGGGTCTGAAGCGCGTTCAGACGTTCAAAGAGAGCGTGCGGCATAAGGCAGCTGAGGAGAAGAAGCGTGTTGGTTGGGAGAGCGCGGCATTTGATGTTGTGTAAGAGACTTTTTCATCTTCAAGTTTTTATTTCCGTAGTTGTTCGGGAATGTATCCAAAGAGTCTCGCAGTCCTAGCATCGGAAGTCCTGTGTATTCAATTGTAAATGGACCATTGGTCCAAAATGGTCTCCGAGCTCAATTTCTTCAAGTTCACTGCCTTTAGTGCTCGGCGAGCTATCGTCAGCTTTTCCATTGGCTAAGGGATGGTTTCGTATGGTGAGCGGCTGCGCCAGCAGTTTGAGTTCGTCGATGAATGCTCCGACGAGTTAGATCTTTGCTCAGGCTACTTAGCAATTATGTAATGTTGTCACTCTTCAAAACAAGTCACCTACACGGGTGAAATTGAAAGCGCATGCTAGTCGTGGGAATGAAGGACTTTACAAGCTAAGTCCACGTCCAGAGGTTTAGTAGGAACCAGTGAGTCTACCATTTACAATCACTCCTCTCGCGTGCCACAGTCAATGGCAACTTCTCAAATGATGCCCAGGACGAGCAACTTGTCGCTATGTTACTGGTTGCGCGGGGAACCCCTCCGTGTTTGGAAAATTGTCGAAGTTTCACCAGACACGACTGTTCGTATGCTCAAAGAACTCATCGTTCAAAAGTCGCCTACTCTATTATCACATTGCGACGTAGCAGCACTAAACGTCTACAAGGTCCCCATGGATCGATCAGTTCCTGAGGGCAATTCTGTTGAACATAATCTCGGTAGTCTCTCTATCTCTATGTTGGGCACGCCTTTGCAGGCTCAGGCTGGGGAGGTGTTATCAAGTATATTCACGTCTCTACCCGAACACCAACACCACCTCATCATTGGTATGTGGTAGTGTTAATTCAATTTAACGCCCCCTCCCCCCGATCTGATTATCGTTCACATTTCCAGATGCATCATTCGCAGTTTCAGATCTTGCGAAAACTGGGACTGCATATGGAGGATATCCTCTACATGTGGAGGTTTCCTACTGGCTTCGAAGGGCAAACCACGAAAACATCTCTCTAGCCCGTGTTGCCAATGCTGGGTGGGTTTCTGACCTGAAGAGGATCATCCAGGGTCAAGAACAGGATCTCACCAATATACCCGCGTGTTGCTTGACACTCTACAAGATTTTATGGAGGGACGACGAGCAAGTCAAGAGTCTTTGTGCTACCGGTGTGGGTGAGATGATCAGCGTATCTCACCAGGTCCGGGATGTTTTCAATGACGTCCCTTTTAACACGATGCCATATGTTGATGTCGAGCAGCTAGCTGAAAGTAAGGAAACCATCGCGTCGTTGACCCGACTAATCCTCTCATAGGACCAAGGGGGGTCCTCAGACCCTATACGTGTCCTCGCAAGCATGCAGAAACTATCTCTACTGCTATAGGACCAAGGAAATTCGTCATACCTGCAGTCGTCCTTGCATGCATAAAGAAACGATCCCTACCGCTTCTGTAAAACAAGAGGAACAGACTCCTCCTGACGCTGCTAGACCATCCTCATTCCGGATTCTGCTAGCTGAGAAAGAGAAAAGGATACCCTGTGGTCGTCCGCGCTCGCATGAAGAAACTATCCCTCCGACGCTATTACATCCCGTCTTTGGCGAGTTTGTCGACAACTGTAAGACTATCAAAATCACACCTGATGACTACACTTTTGCAATCGACCTCGCGAACACGATGTCTAGCTTGTATGACAATGAGGTGGCGCGTTTTCAAGTGGTTAGAGGGGTATTTCAGCAATACGGGATCCACTTTACTGACTCCGAAGTCACGGCAAATTTGTGGTGGACGCGGATATTTCCACCAACGGACATCGCTACGTGATCGCCAAGTTTAAGAACGAAATTGGTAGCATGTCAGCCGAGCTGTACTTCGAGTCTATACTACACTATCTGGAGTCCACAAAAGACGCAGCACTCGAATTTCCATGGTCTCCCTTACCGTGCTCCCTCCTCACCATTGTGGGTTAGTCCATTCACCGTTTGTCATTCTTTAGCAGGCTAATCATTTGTTGCTGCAGGACCCAACATCTGGTTCGCTGGTGCGACCTGGAATTTACGGCCGTCTGTGCAAGTCCTGTCAAAACCGCTTGCGTTTTATTTCCACTCCAGCGATACAGAGAACCAGCTTACGGTGGCGCGATACCTGGCCGCTTTTCGTAAAGCTACCAAAACGCTCGAGGAGTATTACGACAATCAGTTGAAAACTGATCATCGCACTACCACACCGGCCCCTCTGCATCTGTTCCCGTACCCAACAAAGTATAAATTTCACGACAAGGAAATAAAATTCCACTACGAGGGGGAGCAAGACGAGAACAGCCTCGTCTTTTTCGGAACCGAGCGTGACGGGGATCGTATCGACCCTATCTGCATCAAATTCGTTCGAACGTATTCACGCGAAGCTCATCATTACTTTGCATCGTTGGGATGTGCTCCGGCCTTACGAGGGTTCGAAAAGCTTCCTGGCGGATGGATGATGGTGGTCATGGACAGCAGGGGGCTTAACCGCTACCCCAACCGCCTGTCCTTCCAAGGACTGTTTAGGGAACTACCAGCTATGGCTAACGAAGGGAGTAAGTGATGGCAGGGTGCCATACGGGACCCAACGCAAGGCTGGTGGCTTAGGTATAGGTGAATGCGAGTGGGGAATGGGAATCTTCCATTCGGCCGAAGCCAGCAGTGCTCCCACTTGCAAGCCGGCGCACCTGACCTCTTTCGGTGGTCTAGGCTGACTTATTCGTTCCCATGCAGAGCCACACAGGGTACTAGGCCTGTGTGGACCCTCTCTCACCGAGTTGGCTCGGCCGTGGTTCACTGACTCTCTGATGACTTCGAAACACTGTCTCACCGCATCTCATCGCTCCCTGGATCTGTCTTTGATGACATGTTGGCGAAACTCGAGAAGTTTCATGCTGCTGGTTATGTCCATGGGGACCTCCGCGACGTGAATATCATGGTGTCGAAATCGGACGAGAAGCAGTCCATGATTATGAACTTTGACTGGGCAGGAAACAAGGGGGAGGCGCGGTACCCAGGTCTTGTGAGTCACAAAGGAATAAAGAGGCCAGCAGATGCACAATTTGGGAAGGAGATTTTGGCCGATCATGACTTGTTCATGCTAGATTACATCACTCGAGCAAGGTCTAGTAATTAGGTGCACTTATTTCGAGGATGTATGATTTTCGAAGACCCGAGCATCGCGCCGACCAAAGGCACTCTCGTAGAGATGGCCGTCGAGAACGAGAAACGTGTCGGTGCGTGCGCTTCATTCATCTCCATCGATCTCGTGCTCATCTTCGACACTGGAATGAAGGAGTCAACAGTGGAGGGTCCGTAACACGCTCTTCTACGCTCTTTCACCCTCATTCCATGCTAATGCTGTTGCTCGTCTCAGAATGGATCAAGCCGCGTCCGTCATCTCTCTTGCAGGCTCTGCGCTCTACATTTCCTTCTTCCCTAAACTCAGCGCCGAAACGATTCCTCTCCCTGGCCCTCGGCCAGACTATCCTTCGCTTCCATCCGCGACGCTGGTCTGTGCGAACTCGCTCGTCGTATCGGATAAGGCGGTGCATGCCAAGTACCAGTACAACCTCCGCGTCGTTGAATCGCTCGGTGCTGCACGCGTGTTTGCGGTTCGTCTCGGCGTCAAAGTGGGTCCGAGAGAGCGAATCACACTGAGACAGGTCATGGCGAGATTCATGGGTGAGCCAGAGGATCAGACGGAAGAGAACGTGGACATGGTAAGGGAGGGATTAGAGAGGATGGTGCAGGCGGTCGAATGTTTGAGGCCAGAAGGCGCAGGAGATGGGGATCAACTCGGAGTGACGCTGGAGACGATGATCGAATGGTCGGGCATGGGGGAAACTCTGTTCAAGGACGTATATCTCTCGTGGGTTGAAGGTGAGCGCTCTTCGACTTTATTAGGTGCGGTGCGAGTGCTGACCGCCCACAGTGGAAACCACGTACTTCCAATTGTATAAGCGGGCCAAGCATTGCTATTCCGAAGCGTTGCGCGTAATCCAATTCCGCAATGTCTGTCTGACTGCGGAGAGATTGCCTGCGGCTTATCAAGGCACCTCCGTGTTCGAAGCACTTGGAAAGTTGATGAACGAGTCTCAAGAGAGTTGTTCGAAGCTTTACGAATGCACCTGCCCAGAAGTCGACGAGCTTACCCAGCTCGCCCTCGCGGCTGGGGCCTACGGGAGCCGTGTCACAGGTCCGATCACATTATCTTATCAATGCCCACGAAAACGTCCCTGATAAGCTTCCATTGACAACAGGAGCGGGATGGGGAGGGTGTACCGTGTCGTTAGTGAGCGAAGCTCAGGTCGACGCCTTCATTTCCAAGATCAAGGCAAGCTACAGTCCGTATCGGGATCTCGAAGGAGAGGCACTGCAAGAGGTTGTTTTTGCGACAAAACCAAGCAGTGGTGTGTGTGGTACGTCGATCCGTTGATCCGTTTCATTGTCCCCCGCAGGACTAATAAGCTCTCTCTGTCGTAGTATACAAGTTTACAGAATGACGGCGTCAAATCCTCCAATGATTCCAAGCTGATATTGACGGTCTGATAAGTATTTGAATTGGGACATTGTATTTTTTGTTTGGTACCGCGGAAAGCGGATGGAAAAGGATAAAAGATAAGATAAGACAACTGCGCTCTTGCACGTCACACGATGAGCGTCTTAGGAAAGGCGAGTTTCCCTTAAGTATAACAATGACTCGGAGGCGTCCCTCGAGTTCACCCACCGCCACGAACTCCCCCAGCGCTAGATACTATAAGCCATGTCTGACCCGTACACACCCATCTTGCTCTCCCTCCCAGGCTCGCTCACGCCAACGTTGGCAGTTGAGGTAAGCCGATACCATATACTGTGAGAATGTTGTTCTGTTCAACAAGTCGAACTCGACCGTCGCTTGCGCAATCGACGTAGATCCTTCCCCATGGCGTCACTATCCATAGGGTCATAGTACAGGTCAACGGAAAGGTACGTATTGAATGAAACCAGGCTGGTCCACCTTGGGTGGCTAATATACCTTGCCCTTCCCAGACACACGATATTGTGATCGGTCCGGAAGACCCCAAGGATCACAGTACCGTCAAGTACACGAACACCATCATCGGGCGATACGCAAACCGCGTGCCTGTTGGGACGCACGTCGTCGAAAAGAACGGCATCACATCTTCCTTTGAAGCGCTGACGAACGGTGCGTTCGGACACTCCCTGTTGAAACACCCTGAGACATCCTGTTGACCCCTTTCCGCGTATCCTGTATAGAAAGTCCCAAAGTATCCCTTCACGGGGGTCCTCAGGGGTTCGATTTTGGTGTTTGGAAGAAGATCGCGCGGTTGGAGGACGCGACGCTCTTTACCAAGGCGGAAATACGGTCGATCGCGGCGAGAACGGATGCGAGTGTGGCTCTCTTCTCGTTGATGTCCCCCGATGGTGATCAGGGGTACAGTGGCACATTATATCTGGAGACGCTCGTCGTACTGTTACCACCAGTGAAGCTGGAGCCCTCGGCCGCCTCGCAGCACGACCTTGGGAGCATCGTCATCGTCTATCGTGCGAAGCTCGTCGAGATTCCCCAGGGCCAAAAGAAAGTGACGCCAATCAACCTGACGCAGGTACGTGTGATGGCGAGTTTGAGTCTTGCGCGTTTATTCATTGTTTGTCAGCACTGGGGTTTCAATCTCGACGCCAGCCTACAGGAGGGTGAAGAAACGCTCAAGGTGTTGAACCACCATCTGAGTATCAAGGTAAATTACATTTGATGTCTATCCCATTCCCCCGTTACCATCACTATCCCATCATCAGGCAAGCCACATCGCTGAGCTGCAGCCCAACTTCTTGCCCAGTGGACACTACATCCCTGTGGCGGCGGCCGACAACAGCAGCGGCGCACACATTCATGACAATAAGCGTATCGGTAACCTTTTCCCTGGGATCGGTTATGGTACGTCGACTACTTATTCCACTTCGGGAGTGCTCACATATTCTTCGCAAGACGATTACTATTTATTGAGCCCTCGATCTGACCTCAAGCTCGCCTCCCCTCATCGGATCCCCCTCACCAAGTTCTCAGACACGCTCGATCTCGTCAGCGACATATTGACCATCCGAAACGACCCTGTATTGAAGCTCTCTTCGGACAGGTCTGGTCTTGCCGTCGAGTTTGACTCAAATCGTAAGCGTGTGCATCCTTACCATGTTCGTGTTTCCGACAGGTCCCCGCGTGGCGCCGTGTTTTTTTTCTAGAGGCTGGTTTGATGTTCTACACAAACAACCACGCCGACACCAAGGGATACAGAAAGAAGATCCACGGCGGCACTGGGCTTCAGGGCGACGGATACATTCCTCAATGTAAGCTGACGTTTTGATATCGAACACTGAGAGGACCGCTAATTCAATCTGCTTTTTGTCTTTTTCACAGCCGCTGCATTCATCGAATTTCACGAGGTAAGATGAATGTTCCCTAGTACTGCTAGCCTTTTGGCGTTAAGAGTGTGATGTGTTTCAGCCGTTGTCGGCGTTCCTATATCCTACCAGCACGAGCACCGATACGTTGTTGACGTCGGACGAGATTTACAACAACTATGTCCGCGCGGACATCATTTCCGCAGCACGCGAGACCGGAGAATGAGAGATTTGAAGCATACCAGCACTCATGGATGTGTTTAACGTAGGATTGTTGTCGTATCTGTACTTTATAGGTAAATCGTATATGTACGAGGATTCATGTAACTTTCTTGGTATTCACCGCACGGTGTCCGAGCCTTACCGCCAGTTGTTGAGCGCCGGGATCACGCATGTAGATGCCAACGTTTTCTTTCACTTCCTTTCTTCCGATCCACAGTATTTCCAGTCCCCGACAGGGACGATCCCCTCTTCTTTGCGAGATCTTGGTGCTTGACGTGTCGCTGTTTTAATGCAGTCAGTCGACGAAAAGCCGAGCAATTTCCACCGCAGGCATGGGAACTGATTCACCCTCGACCGAAGCTTTGACGGTCCTCTCACTCTCGGGGAGCTTGTTGATATGGTCGTTGGTAAATTCTATTAAAAAAATTAATCAAATGTAGGGTATAGGACTTGTGGTGAGTGCGCACTCTTGTAGCGTTCAAAGCATCAGCTCTATGATTATGCAGGCAAATATGCAACTTACCATAATGCATGGCAGAAGGACGATGTGCATGTTTTGGAGAGACCGGCACTCGTTAGTCGACAAAGCCTAAGAACCGAAAATCTGGATGGGACGCACCCAAGCCAATCACCCTCTTCAGCGACACTTTCATAGAGTTCAATGATAGACTGTTTGGGTTGTTCCGACATTGGCTCGTTCGCAACGACGTCCTGTGGAATCCCCAGCCGGTTTTCGCAGATGCTCCGCATATCTTTCGCATACTGAAGGTTGTTGGACATCTTCCCACGACGTTCTCAAGGTCCTTGAAGGACGCATTGGATTGATTTCGAATGTGCAAAAGACTGCATTCTCACTCGCGCGTGAAACTCTAGGTAAGTAGCGTCTTACTGTAGCTCGGGTTGAGACGACCGAAGGAAACTGGTATGGATTCGACTTATCAGGGGAGCTG
>JBBPRH010000653.1:0-10821 GCA_038092915.1 Boletus pseudopeckii | reverse complement strand
CGACGTGCATGTCGCCATTTACTACATTTTGGTAATATGCGATGTGAAAATTTCCTAACAATTAGTACTCTGTATATCCCTCACGTGTCATGTCTCGTCGGTTTTGCAACAGGTGAATCCGAACAGTTGCGTGAAACACCCTCCGCGGAGTTTGGACTCACTCTGAACAAAAAGTCCAACGAAAACGAATAATATATATATATACTAGAATACAACCACGCTAGGATACAACACCTTCTCTCTCCATCTTTCGTCGTTTTCGTTCTTGTTCCTCCAAAATCAGACGCTCCACAGCAGACATTGCAGAGGCCGGCCGTTTCTTGTCGTTGCTGGTATCAGGATGATCCGAGGCTTTAGTAGTCACGGATGTCTTGAAGACGTTGGGACGCTTCAACGGATTGACGCCCTGTTTCAGAGGATTGAGTTTCAATCCCCCCGTGGGGGCTGCAGGCGTGCTTGCTGTGGGCATAATCGGTTTCATAGAGAGTGAGAGAACGACCTTGTCGGCATTGTCGTCCCGTTGTAGACCCCGCTCTTCCACGGGTGGCGAGGCTGACCCCGAGGACGCCCCTGCCTCTTCCTTTGCCCTCTCGATCTGCTCTGCGATCAATATCCGCTCGCGCTGCTCGTCAGACATGGTCGCGCGCTCCTTCTTCATAGAGGCTTCTTGCTTCGCGAGCGCCTTTGGCGAGTTATCGATCCATGCGATAAACCAGCCCTTGTCCGTCTCGTCGACGCGGGCGATCCCCGAACGACCGAGATGTTTGGCGAATTCCGTGAGCGTGACCCAGCGGGTGGCGTTCATGTGGAGATGCTGCTTATCTTGGATGAACTCTTGGTACACCCGATTCGCAAACACCCGTTTGGTTCCGAACCTGAGTGACGAAAAACGTGATCAATGGTGTGACACGAGGATCGGCAGTTTGGACGCACCTCCGAGAGAGGAGTTGGACAAAGTCGTGTTGGAATTGGCTCGAGAAGTCGGCAATGTGTTTCCCGGCGTGCTCGCCGACGACGAGCATCTGACGGAGATGGCCCTCGGATTGTGCGTGGCATTTGAAACCGTTCTCGTCTCTGCATTGTTTCTCGCAGACTTGGCAGTACCATCGAAGGCGCTGTAGGCCCTTCGACTTCATCTTGTTTGCCAAGTACTTTGGCGTTCCGACTGGAAGACATGATCAGGTATCGAATGTGGTGAATAACACACGGACTTGCCTTCTGCGCGGGGCATGGTGGGCTAATGAGTGGTATGAGTACTTGAGTCTCGGTGTAGTACTTGGTCAAGGACGGGGACGATGGATTCTCCCACGCCATTGCTGACACACGAGGGAAATCACATGACTGCGTGAACCAATTTCCGACCGACATACTAACTCGAGATCCCGCTCGAGTCTGCGCCAGTCTCACCCCTAGTATTCACATGGATTGCTGCTTGCAGGTTGGTAACAATTGCAGAACTTCAGAATAATGCTGAATCGAGTCATCATCCCCAGCTCGAAGATAAAGAGCAATCGCGTCCCCATACCTCGCCGCTGCTTCCTGAGGTTGAGACTGCCGCATGGCACATTCCGCTAATATGACGAGATAATCGGCTTGCGTTGGGATAAACTCTGCAGCCTCACAAACAGCCACAGAACGCTTGAAGTAATCCTCTGCTAGTTGTTCCTGTCCAGAGCTCAACTCCACCTCTCCAAGCTGATACAAGGTTTGTGCTTGCTCCGCTACAGCCCTGATGGATTCGAAAAAATGGGAGTGCCTTGATAACGAGCTCACGCGCAACGACGAGGTTGCCTAGCGCTGGGTTGCGGAACGAGTGATCAACCTCCCCAAGCGCATCGCCAACTCGCCCATGCAACTCTATCGCGGAAAGGATGCGATTAGTAGCCGCCTCAAAGTTTCCACCCACACACTCGACCATGCCAAACTTCATAAGACACCTTCCCTCCTGTGCCACAAGTCCCTCGCTCCTGCACAGATCCAGCGCTTCCTGATATTGGGCAGTGGAAAGTTCTCGCTGAGAACGCAAGTAATGCACTTCCGCCTGGCATCAGATGCAGTCTGCCTGTAGCTTGGTCAGGCGAAGCTCGCATGCCTTTTCTGCACCTTTTGCTAGCGTCGCTGTCGTCCCAAGACCGCTGAACTTGAGTAAGTTCGTGATACCCGCTTGTATTGCACCAGGGATATCTTCAGGCCTACCTGAATCCATCGTGTACTCTAGGACAGCCTTGATATCTCCTATTTCTGGAGACAAGCGCGTGATGAGAGCGCCGATGTTGTCCCTTCCAAACTCGATTCCAACACACTCAGCTGCGAGCGACTCGTAGTGTTGTTGAACTGTGCTCATACTTGAGATATCGGGAGGGTGATGCTCGAGTAAAAAAGCACGAATAGGGGCGAGAATGCGGAAACAGCGTCTTCCCTGGGGATAAACTAGTGCTACTTGCTTGAGCACGGAGGTGGCCCTGTATATAACTAATGGTCGATGCAATGCTAGCAACGTGTTGCTCATCTGCTGCACCGTCTAGAAGTAGGGCGAGCAAGCGCAGAACATGGAAAGAATCTGGATTTTGAATCATCCGTAGACTATGTAATGAGATCTTGATTGATATGTCTAAACTTGAGAGTCGGTGTTGTTGTTCACCGCGATCTAAGACAGCTGTTCGTTCATTTTTCCAGCGCATGGGCGAGGTTGGCCACTAATGTTATCGCCAAGGGAAGGTTGTCAACGACCTGCAAGAGCTCCACAAGGTTGGGATCCCTCTCCAATATATCGGAATTGGCCAAGAATGCGGAACGAGCAGCTTGCAAGTCCAGTGGACTAAGGGGTGGAAGAAAAGGTCTCGTCCACTGTGTTTTCAGTGGGCGCTCAGAACCTCGAAGTGTCACAATCAGGTTCAATGATTTTATCGATGTCAAAGACGCTAATATGTCCTCGGTTTCCCGACGCCCAGAAGCAGGTTCCCATGGGGTCTCGAAGTTGTCTAAGACTAGTAGGGTTCGTGGCTGCTCTTTGAAGAATTTGAGGATCTTGGCGTACACATTGTCCCCCGTTTGATTCAAAGCAATGGCAATCGTGGAGATGAGGCCTTGTGGTGCAGATGCTGCCTCGCACGAAATGAACCAACGATGGTCTCCATGCAATGAGACCACCTCAGCACGATGAAGAAATGCAAGACTGACGGACGTCTGAAGTAGGATTGGTCAGAACCCACATCTAAAGATTCAAATAGGCAATGTGACCTTTCCTATTCCACCAGTGCCAAGTATCGCTACATGGGCAGGGTCCTCGGTGGTAATCTTTTGCACTACTTCATCGACGACTTTCTCTCGACCATAGAAAGTTGACGGGGCAGGTGGCAGAATGTGCCTGCAGAGAGATAGGTTATCGGTAGGGGCACTTCAGGCTTAAATAGTTAGTACAGTTAAGAGTATAAGGAGGGAGGGCGGCATACGGAGGGGCCTCTTGTTCTCCTTTCGGTAACACATGTATCAATTGTTGTAACACGAGAAGGGTTGTTTTAATCTACAGGTGAAAAATGGAGTTACCATCTTTGATATGAACATGTGTGGTGCTTCCTCACCTGAAACAGTTGCAACGCATTATCCAGATCCTTGTTAAATTGTGCGATCTTGGTTGCGTCATCCGACGCTTTCACGACCCTAACAAATCTGGAATAATTTTTCTGCTCTGTGACAAACTTTTGGATGTCAAGCAGTGTTCTGGTGAAAGGCCATCACATCAAGTGAGCCCCTCGACATGTATCGTACCTACTGGAACAGATGATCCATTGCACTGGAAAGTCCCGCGACGTCGGATTTTCCTCCAACATGGTTGACCACTGCATACATCACTTCAATGATGCGCTTCGCCAAGCGAAGGCAGTTGAACTAGCTGCCTGCGGGAACTATGTCAGAGAAGCCTGCAGACACTCAGTATTACAAAAACATGCATCCGGTTGGGCGATGATCTGATTGATAACTTGCATGCATTGTTGCAGCCCGGGAACTCCAGTAGCCCCGCTTACGTTTTGCAGGGCAGTCAAGCCGAGCTTCAGGATGGGAATCGTAACTCCACCTTGGGACTCACCAGACGAAGGATGCCTAATAGCCCAGGTAAAGGAAGGCATGTCACGAAACACATGATCAGCAATCCCCGACTCCCACAATGGTGGGGGAGGGTTTTATCTACAGAAAACGGTCAGGCACCTGCAAACGAGTGCGCTCGCGCCGCTACGAGGATGGGAAGGATGTATTCTCCCACGCCATTGCTGAAGCGCTGACACGAGTCCATGGACGAAAGTACCGAAGGCTACTCCATGCTCAGTGAAAAGGCAAAGGGAAAGCAACGAGCAATAGACCCAGAACTTGATGGCGAACCGTCTCGGACTGACTCTAGAAATCTAACAATCCGTTTTACGGAGGGCATCCCAGACCTCGTCCTAATCGTGACGAGCATAGACACTGTCCGGGACGTCAAATCAAAGGTGTGTGGCCCGTTCAAGGAACCCGAAGCGTCTCTAAGTAGGATACTAGATAGTCACTGCACGTCCACAGCTGCAGGTCCGGCGATTGAGATTGATACACGCTGGGCGATTGCTCACAGACGGTACCCTGCTGCATTCTTGGTTGAGCACGTTGGAGGAGCGACAGCTGCGTGCGACGACGCCCCCGTCTAATGACACGTCACCATCCTCGCAACCTCATCTCATCACCTGGTTACACTGTTCGGTTGGACCCAGAATCGATCCAGGAACGGAAATCGAGGAGAAGCCGCAGGTACGCATGGGGCGCTTAGCGTGGTCACTGGCTGTTCACGAATAACACGGATAGGAAGCGCAACTCCGGCCACTCCGTGGTTTTGACCGCCTGGTCGCAGCTGGGTTTTCAGAGGAAGATATATCTAATTTTCGAAGGCAGTTCCATAGCCAGTCGTCGTCAAACTATCTCGACATCGAGTTTGAAAACGACGAGGATTGTATGTGACTTTTCTGCTTGTGGTCGACTGAGCTTGATTTGTTTCGGTAGATGACGAGCATGCACGTGCATTGGAAGAGCAGTGGATCGACTCCATCGATAGTGTGGGCAATGCACCGCCGGTTCAGACGTCGGCGCAGAGTATGATTCTGCGGGGCATTGTCATGGGGTTCTTCTTCCCTATCTTGCCCTTGTTTTTCCTACGCGACGCCAAGCCTGCCGCTTTCTGGAATGACGGCAGCGAGGTTCAGCCCGCAGAAAACGTTATCTTTCCGTATGTTGCTTCCCATGCTTATGGCTATTCTGGTTCATCTTTACTTTGTTGTAGACGCAAGACGCAGCTGGGAATTGTGATTGGGTTCATGGTGAACGTCTTGTTCGGGTCGTGGAGATATATGTTGGATACGTCTTAAAGGACCGTCTTACCCCCTTGAGGACAAATATGATTGATTCTCGGGCGCTGACGAGTTTGGTGTACCATAGATGGAAGTAATCAGGCGCGACACGCGTGTTGACAAAATTTGTGGAGGGGACACTCTTGTCCACAAACCTTGACCACACTTTCCATCTTCTTTTACATTTAAGAACGACGCGTAGAGCGGTGATTGCACACCGCCTCTTTTTTTTCTTCTTTTCTTTTCTGCGCAAACGACCATGGACCTCCAAGCACTCGCGAATCTCTTCGCAACCACCTATAATGCCGATCCCAACATCCAAAAAGCGGGCGAACTCCAGATTCGCAAGGTGTGTCGAGGGCCACGTTCGTTCGTTGACAGTAACCTAGATCCTCCTCTGACTGTCGTAGATCGGTGCCCAAGAGGGCATGGTGGCAGCCATCTTGCAAATCATTGCATCTGATAGCGTCGATCTGTACGTTTCGCAACGCGTACCTCGTCCTGCAACGCTCACTCGCTCACCCTCCATCCAGCTCCACCCGCCAAGCGTGTTCCGTGTACCTCAAAAACCGTGTCCACACCTCCTACATTATCGACACCCCCGCGACACGTCCCGAACAAGTCCCAATCGCGCCATCTGATCGCGACGCGTTGAAATCCACCATCCTGCGCGTGCTCGCTGGCTCACCCTCGAGGACGATCACGATTCAGCTGGGCTCCACCCTCAAAGATCTCATCTCACATGATTTTCCAGAACGCTGGACGGGGTTACTGGAGAGCGTGAATGCATTGCTAAACAGTGGGGATATTCGCGAGGTAGGGGCGGGGTGTGTTGCGGCGCTGGAATGTGTGCGTGCGTTCAGGTGAGTGAGAATTTTTTTGGTGCGCGTTATCGCTGAACGGGTGGGGTAGGTATCGGCAGAGCAAGGACTATCTTCCTCTCATTGTGGAGAAGCTCTTCCCGACCCTCGTCACCGTCGCGGGTGGCATGTTGAGCACACCCCCTTCATCGGCTCAAGAAATCCCGTCGATGTTGCACCTCATTCTGAAGACGTACAGGACGTCCATCATCGTCAACCTAAGTGCACATCAACAAAGTCCTGAAAGTCTCGTGCCTTGGGGTCGACTCCTCTTCCAAGTCGTCAATCTCTCGCTTCCGGGCAACGCTGTCCCTGAAAACGAGGAAGAAAGGGAAAAGTCCGAGTGGTGGAAGGCCAAGAAATGGGCGTATGCAACGCTGGGTAGATTATTCCACAGGTCGGGGCATTGTTGAACGCGACTCGAGTTTCGTGGACTGACATACGAAACAAAAAAGGTTCGGGAACCCCTCGCAACTCCCATCTCCGATGCAAAAGGAGTACGGGACGTTTGCCAATCATTTTGTCACGGCATTTGCGCCCGAAATTTTCAAGGTGTATCTTCATCAAGTCGAGCTGTACGTGTCCAAGCAAGCATGGTTGTCAAAGAAATGCCAGTATCAGATCTTCCAGTTCTTCACTGCATGGTATGCTTCATGGTGTATGTCGTTCGTCCAGCTGACTCCCCTCGAGTATCAAACCAAAGTCTACCTGGATTCTGTTGAAGCCCCATGTTGACAACCTCGTTGCCAACTTTGTCTTCCCTCATCTCTGTTTCACACCTGCCGATCAGGAACTCTGGGAATCTGATCCCGTCGAGTATGTCCGGGCTTCCGTGGGTATGTTCGATGTTTGTTGAAGTTGAAACCGGAACCCAGTCTGATAACATGGTGCAGATGAATTCGAAAACGTGTCGTCTCCCGTGTCGGGTGCTACTTCGTTTATCCTTACTTTGGCGAGCGTTCGAACCAAGATTTCTTTTTTGCCCATGCTCAATCTTGTCAACAACGTTCTTCGTTCGTAAGTGTCATGCCCCTCCCGTACTGATTCGAGCCCTTGAATGTATCTTGTTCCAGCAACGCGGCGCCGCCTCAGAAATTTGGGGCATTGAACATTACGTCGGCACTTGGCCCGTTCATCATGCGCCATCCAGAGGTCAAGAGGAGTATGGAGGAGTTTATGGTGCTGCATGTTCTTCCCGAATTTACTGCTAGCGAGCCATATATGCGCGCTGTTGTGAGTTGATATTTGGCCTTGGCCCCCTGGGTTTTCTGGTGCTCACGGATGGCATAGGCCTGCGAGGTGCTTGGAACGGTCGTGAGGCATAACATCGAATGGAATAACCCCGAGGTAGGTCCCGCGTCTTCTGTTCGTTTGTGCCGATGTTGACACGCATTTCCTCTCGAGAACTTGGCGAGGCACTCCAATGCAGTGGCGACTGCCCTCGATGATCCCGAACTCCCAGTCCGCGTCCAGGCAGCCTTGGCACTCACACACATGGTCGTCGTCTACGAATCAGGTATGTTACACTCGTGATCTGGGGAAGATCTAGTCATGACGTGTTGCGTAGTGCGGACGGTCGTTTCGACGCGTGTCGGCGAAGTTATTCGACGTGCGTTCCTTTCTTGCGAAGGAACCATGGAATAGAAGCACTGAATGGCTTCACAGGTCTCCTCAAGCTCTCTGACGAGACGGATCTCGATCTTCTCAACGGCTCGATGGAATCCATGGTCGAGCAGTTCCAGGATGAGCTCCTCCCGGTTGCGACGGAGTTGACGAGTAGACTGGTGGGTATCCCAGTCTTTTTTTTCGGTGGTGGCAATGTTTGCTGATACGAGTATGTGGAAAGTGTGAGTCGTATCTACGTCTGACGAGGGAAGGGCTGGCGCAGGCGAGCGAAACTAGCATGGATAGTGTGGATGTCGAGACGTTGCTGGACAGCGACGAGGACAAGGTATACGGTGCGATGGGCGTGGCGAAGACGATCAGCACGGTAAGTTTATCTTGTGCTGGGTATTGGCGTTGGCGTTGACGCGGAAACGCATGCGTAGATCGTGTCCTCGGTAGATTCTAATAAGGAAATCTTGAGGCAGGTGCAAGAGGTGATTATACCCATCATTCGCTTTACCCTGGAGAACAAGTTGATCGGTGGGTGCTCGACGATAGAGACAGTTGTTTTGTCTTACTGATGCGCGATCCTTAGATTTGTTCGACAACATATATGAGTTGGTGGATAGCCTGACGTTCAAGCTTGCTTCCATCTCGCCAAACATGTGGCCCGTGTTTGAGTTGACGTACGGACTGTTCAAATCGGATGCCGTCGACTTTTTGGACGGTGAGTGTCGTGCATCATCAACTGAAAAATGCATACTCAGTGTGTCGTCGTTTATACAGAAATGCTTCCCTCTTTGGACAACTTTTTGTCCTATGGCGCAGACGTCTTCAAAGCTCGACCTGACTACAGGCAAAAGGTATTGGACATTTACGACACCTCGATGACCAACAAGAATCTCGGCGACAGTGATCGAATTAATGGGTGCAAACTTGCCGAGTCCATTCTTCTCAACCTCGCTGGTCACGTCGATGATGTACGTACGATTCCACGTTTGTCCCGACCCAACCGATTCACCCCCTGTCCCTTGTTAGCACCTGCAAAATATCATCAAGATCGCCATCGATCACATCGACGATGGCAACACGTACGCCTTCAAACTCGCCAACCTCCTCGTCCTCATCAACACCGTCTTTTACAATTCCACCGCCGCCTTGCACCTGATGGAGGCCTACAAACCTGGCGCAGCCCGTCTCTTTTTCGACACGTGGTTCGCGGCGATCAACACCGAGGACAAGCTCCCGCGGGTGCACGACAAGAAATTGAGTTTGCTCGCGCTGAGCAAGTTGTTGGAGGTCGATGGGGAGCTGATTCCGGTCAGTTTGCGGGAGGGGTGGTATGGGATCGTGGCGGGGGCGTTGGTGATTTTCAAGTCGCTTCCGCAAGCGATCTCGAGTGCGTTTGCATGTCCTTTTTTTTTTTTGGCTTGTGATGTTGACGGGTTCTGGATAGAACGCAAGGCGTTGGAGCAGAGTTGGGCCGATGACGAGGAAGACGAGGAAGACGATGCAAAGTATTTGAATTTGGAGGGTGACGATGATGGTGAGATACTTGCTCTTTCTCTGTTGTGTAGCTGAACTCGATACTGTCGTGTTTTAGAGGACGTCTGGGACGAAGATTCGGCGTATCTCGAGATGCTCGCCAACGAGGTGAGCAGACTTTTTCCACATCCTTCCGGGCGTGGCGTCACTGATTTTTTTTTTTTGCATCCACGACCCACTCCCTTCAGAGCGCCCGTCTGAGAGCGCGATCTGAAAAGATGACAGAGGAAGGCGACGACGCGTCCGACGAATCGGAAGAATCAGAGATTGAAGAAGAACTTGGGTTTTTCAGCCTGATCGATGCGATCAATCCGTATACGACGTTCAAGCATGCATTTACGAGTGCGTCGTCTTTGCCTGTCATTGGCATTTGTTTTCTCCAGTCTCACCCCCCTCATAGCTTTTGAAAGCAAGAATCCTGCACTACATCAAGCTGCGACGACGTCTTTGAGCGTCGATCAGCAGACGGTACTCATGGAAGTTATGACCCTGGCCGGATCGCAGAATCCGACGTTGTGAGAATACGTGAGGAAGGGGAGGAGGGGGTTGGGAATACAGTAAAGGCATGGGGAAACGGAAAGACAAGGATGTCGTCGCTGTCGCCTCGTGTTCATGTTCGCAATGTCCAAGACACGTTTTTCTTATTTAATGTCGACCTTTGTCTGTCAGTGGCGTTCTCGCTCGCTTATCTCTTGTCCGACCCTTTCCAAAGTAAGAATGTTGTGTATCATTGAAGCTGTGACGATTATTTTGAGCGTCGAACAAGTGACAGTACTCGACAACAGTAAACAAGGAGGAAGTAAGGAAGGACGGAAAACCCTTGTGCCATGTTTACGATCGTTCGTGCCACGTTTTCATAGCCTTTTAATGTAAACAAATTCGATTACGACGTACGTTTTTCTGATGGAGCAGCGTGCAATTTCTTGATGGGTAGCTTATGGTGCAGGGTCCGAGTTGATGGCAGGGATGTTGATGTTGATGTTGATGATAGATCGATCGATAGGATGAGTCTTTGCTGCGTCGTTCGACCTGTCAACGAGGAGCCTGTGCAACATACCGTACCGCTGTCAACGTCGTCACAGCTATTGACACAGTACTTGGCCGACATGCCCATGGCCATGTGTAATCGATGACTCGAATGATGTAACCGTCGTATTTGGTGATAATGGCGTCTCGCCCAGTGGCTGTTGTCTCTCCCGCCCAGCCTCACGCGGGTTCACGAAAACGGTGAGGTGAGCGCTGAGCGCTGAGCCCCTGATTGCCGATGCGGCTTGACAATGATAGGGCTGTCCGTCATCATCATCAAAAAAAAGAACATGCTGAACGAAACGTCGTACAGCACCACGAACCGAAAATGATGTCGAGGGGAAACAGTATGCGAACAAGGGGGGGGGGGGGGGGGGTATCATCGTTCATGGGTCTATCAGACCCTCAAGCCCACT